>RJJA01000252.1:0-90425 GCA_003724045.1 Lepidurus arcticus | reverse complement strand
GGCCCAGGTATCGTACTGAGCTTTTTGGCGCGAATTCCTCGTTATTCCATGAGAGGGGAGAGCTGTCTGGCTGGTGTTTAATAAATACTACACTTGAGCTGAGACTTAGTTTAACAAGACTTGAAAGAAACTTTTATTAAATTAAAAGAAAAATATTATTACATGAAAAGGCTCCCGTATACCTTAGCTCGGTATAGGAGGTTAGCGAGGGGGAAACACGGAACAATTTTGTGAGAAAACCAGTACATTTCATGAAAAAATTCTTTGACAGTAATCTTGAGCTTGCTAACAGGAAGTGCACAACCAATGTTATTTTTTTAGTGCTAATAAATTAGCAATATGCAAATTAAGTTTGTGCCTATGAGAAATACGTTGCCTAAAAATACGTTCTTTGGTTGTGTACTAACTGCTAACGAAAGAAAACTTTTGCTTTAGATTGCTTTCAAATCGGACAAGCCGTTTTTCGAGAAATCTTGTTTTGAAATTTCGACAACTTAATTTGTGATATTGTGCTGCTAAAGCAAATTGCGGTCAAGAATTGGACTTTTCAGAATCAAAACAAGCGTAGAAACTTTGCCGGCAATTAGCTACCTATTTATTTGTTTACTTTCTTACGTAAGGCTTCGGCAAAACAATAACAAAAATCAGTGCCATCTGTGATTGTTTCGCATCAATAAGTTAAGGTGTACGGGAGCCTTTAAAAATGTATTAATTTTTAAAATTAATTTAAAAGATTTCTTTATTAAATGAAACCAGTGCACTCGAATCGATTACAGTTATTGTAGTACAGTAATTTTCCTTGATTATCTTCCATTTTCTTCTTTTCTACCACTCAACTATCAATAAGAAAAAATAACTGTTGAGTCAGTCTGGACTGACAGATTTGAAGTTTTAACTAGTTTTAAGTGTCATTTATTTGTTTGACAAGTGAATGCCACAAAATCAAATTTGGATCCTTAAACTTTCTTGTGGTTAAAAAGATCGCAGACAGTGTAGTGAGCAAAGGTCGTGAGACGCTGGAACGCGCCATCAAATTAGTGGAAAGTAGTCCTCAGTGGGGTGCGCGGGTTATTTACGGAGACACCGATTCCATGTTTGTTTTGGTATCGGGCAAAAGTCGAGCGGAAGCGTTTACCATCGGCGCCGAGATTGCTGAGGCCGTCACGAAAACCAATCCCAAGCCTGTTAAGTTGAAATTCGAGAAAGTTTACCAGCCATGCTTTCTACAAGTAAATATACTTTTCATTTCCTTTTTAACAAAAGGTGAACTGCGGCACCACGAAACATATAACTTATTTTAAAGCTGCTTTTAAACTATTTGCCTTTCTTTCACCGTCTTAAAGAGTGATTCATCAGAAATGATGCGGATTCAGCGACACCTTATGTATTTTTCTTCCTAACAAAATTATCCTTCATTGTCCAGTTTTCCCCACCAGCTACAAAAGAACACGATATGACGCAACCCAAGTTAATTGACAGTTTGTGCACGTTTTTTGTGTCTTCCCGTAAAGATGATTAGATTGCTTTAAAAATTAAAAAAGTGAATGAAAAAATTACGCGTCGATTGACAATTTATTTTTTAAACAACTTGAGAGTATTGGGTGTCGCAAAACCTCTATTTTTTATATATATATATATTTTTGTTGTTGCTTTTTCTGAAACTCCACCCTTGAATGTTGTACTTTCAGACCAAGAAACGTTACGTGGGATACTCGTATGAGAGTCCTGATCAGAAAGAGCCCTTATATGATGCCAAAGGTATCGAAACTGTCCGTCGCGATGGTTGTCCAGCAGTAGTCAAGGTAAATTACTCGAATAAATCCAAATAATATACAATTTCTTGTTAATTCTTTACGGATTTTGAATTTCTATTTGAAAAGATATTAGAAAAGTCGTTACGCATTTTGTTTGAGACTTACAATGTATCGTCGGTCAAAAATTACGTTCAGCGACAATTTAGTAAGATTTTGCAAGGTCGAGTTTCTCTGCAAGATTTTACGTTTGCCAAAGAATACCGCGGACCACAAGGGTACCGACCCGGAGCTTGTGTACCAGCATTGGAAATTAGCAAGTACTTAAAAAAAAGTTCTGGACCTTACTTAAGTGTAAATATTTGCACATTTTAAAGAAAATTAGTTCAGTGGGATCGGAAGGCGGATTTTCGAGTGGGTCAGCGAGTTCCATATGTGATTGTCTATGGCTCGCCAGGCCTTCCTTTAATCCAGTTAGTCAAGCAACCTATGGAAGTATTAAGCAATCCTAGTCTTCGTTTGAACGCCCACTACTACATCACTCGAGCCATTATTCCGCCTTTACAACGTTGCTTAGGTCTTCTAGGACTCGACACTTATTCCTGGTACTGTACCGAACTTATTATTTTAATATAAAAAAGGCATCCGTATTGCTTAGCTTGTTGCACCCAAGCCACCGCAAGGGGCGCGCAGGGCTTTGCATGACGTGTAAACGGAAGGCGCATTGCTTTTGCGCATAAAGCTGGAAACAGGATAATGCTATACCCACGTAATCAATTTGCCTGAAGTTTTTCTTAAAAAATACAATAAAAGAATAAAACTGTCTTGTCTTCCGTATTTTCTTACAAAATACAATGAAAACATGGCGAGGGCAAGACAGTTTCCAAATTCGGTATTTAGCTTTTTTTCGCTTGGGTGAAACATTAATTTGCGTTCCTCAAATTAGTTAAATAAAGACTGTCTTGTCTATACCGCTCTTCCGTATACCTACCATACTGTCGAGAAATTTCTTTAAGAATTGTAGTATTTACGTAAGAATGTTTCTGAATTCCCCATGCTATCGGGGCACAGAAAGCTAAGCTCTGTACGGGAGCCTTTTTATTCTGTTCGTTATGATTTTAAAGGGAAAGTATAATACTGTACAGCCAAGTGCCGTAATTGCAAGAAGCTTTTTGGACATTGTTAGTCATTGTGGTACAGATTTATCTCATGCCTTTGAAACAAGTACCTTTTTTAATTCCAAATGAAGTCCGACAGCTATTGCGTACTACAAACCCGGTTAATTTGACGGTTGATCTGAGGTTAAAATATAAGTTAGGTTCACAAATTACATATGAATTAGAAAGGAACTTTGTTACCTTAAAAAATAAAAGTATTTTGATTTTGATATTGGAAGGTACTCGGCATTACCTCGCATGTTGAAGCCAGCTTCCAATTGGAATCCGGCTCAGATCTCCACAGAACGGGAGTCTAGTACTATCAAGAAACCCGGGTTGACTATTTCACAGTATTTCGTCACCCTCAATTGTTTACTATGCGATCAGCAAACGCGTAGTAGTAGTCTTCACGCAGGTCTATGCGAGCAGTGTTCCAGGAATGTACCTCAAACTGCAGCTTTATTGGCCTATAAAGCCCGAGCATGGGAGAAGACGTACTTTGATATGATCCAGGTAACCTAGTAAAAAAAAATAAAAATAGGAAAGTTTATTTTGAAAATGTTTATTTTGTCTTTGTATTTTTTTCTTTTTTTGGACCTTTTCTTATAATGGAGAAACCTTGTTACCGTATCGCTTTTATTATTATTGTACAGGTGTGCGGTTATTGCGCGGGCCGAGCCGCCCCACAAGCTTTGGCGTGCATCTCTTTAGATTGCCCCATACTTTACAAACGCTGTTTGGCTCAACGGGATGCAGACAAGGCCCCGGTTCTCTGGCACCAGCTAGACAAGTTGTACAGATGACTCCAAACATTGGAGCCAATAGCCTTTTTCGATAACGAACCAGTCTAATAAATTGGAGCCTTATTTAGCCTCACCTGGACCTGTTTTTTAACCTTTTTCCCTAACTGAAAGGATTGTGTATCTTTTAATGAAATTGTCTCTTTCTGTTTACCATGAGACAACTCGTTCATATCTTGAAGCGTCTTTTAAAGCTTGCAAGCAAATCCCCAGCCGTGCGAACCAAATTTTGTCATTTAAAACATTCAGTGCATGCCTTGTATCTTATACGCTTAATTGATTTGTGTATGTTATAATAAGGTGAAAGAATTGTCAATAAATTAAATGGGTAATTGAAATTGACATGGACATATTGATTAGACAGCTTAATTGACTTAAGCTGCCTAATTAAAATTGATTTGCATGCTTAAATTATTTAAACCCACCACGAGGATTGCCTTCAGTCTGACTTTATATACCTTAGGTACACGGGGTTAGCATGCACGGGGTTAGCACGGGGCATGCATAGTTAGCATGGGGAAGTTGTGAAGTTAATTCTGGCTAAACTCGGTGAATATGATGAAAAAACTCTAATACAGTGATAGTAAATTTGAAGACATTAAAAGTGAACTTGAACACACATAGTTAGTGTGTAAAGCGTAGGTATTTCCTTCTCTATTCAAAGTAAACTAGCCATATGTAAGACACAAATTAATAAGAACCGCACTGAAATATTATTTGAAATTAAAATTAAATTAACTAAGCTGACAAAACCAATTATTTGCAAACGCACGTTGAAGTATTTTATATACTTCAACGTATTTTATATACACAAAATTGAATAAATTTGTGTTAACTTTTAGAACCAAAATAGAGGATATAGAAACCAAGACCCAATTCCCAATTTATGAATTAATAAACATTCTGAAGACTAAATTTGGCCGTGATTTTTCTTAAAAATCCAAGTTTCAAGTGACAGGGGGGTAAACCTCCCCCCTGGGTACGGGCCTGTTTATAATACGATTTTAAAAATTTCGGTTCTGTTGAAGTTTCTACATACGTGTCTTCATAAATCCTTTATTCAAGTTGCTTACTTGATTTGTAAGTAAAGCCAATTGAGTTCAATAACATTTCCCCTGAGTGAAAACCGACCAACACTGATGTTATGCAATTTAACAAAATAAGCATTGATATCTTTTAAATGTCTTAAAAGGCTTCAAAGATTGAATTTCACGCATTCCAATTCTGATTATACCCGTTTGTTTATTATCATTTCAAGTTTAGGTTTAGGTAGTTCACGGAACTCGAAGGAAAACATGCAAGTTTCAAGATCTGCCAGTTGGGTAAGATAATACGTCATATTTTTAAGTGCAATTTAATGCCAAGGCAAAGAAAATACTTTTTTTATATTTAGGTTTGGGCCACAGTAGATTGGAATTCTTCTTTGATTTAGTGGATTTTCTAGCCCCCAAAACGAGTTACGCTGTTCCACTGATGGATGAAACACTCGCTAAGGCCTGACATTGTACCCTAAAATGCGAGACAAGAGCACGCAAAGCCCTTCGTAACATTACAAGGACCAGAACATATACCAGGAAAACTAACAACCTACGTCATTTGAAAGTCTAATTAGGGATTTCATCCCACAAAACCCATGATTAAATCTAATCCAAAGATACAATGTTTCATGCTGCCAATATCTTTATCTTTTCTATGGAATCTGCAATGGTCAGCAAAAAGTCAACAGTCAAATACTCACGTGGAAGTAAAATCGGTTGAAGAAGACGTAACTTTTTTCCGCAGCAGGTATGCAGCTGATATCCATTAAAGTTTACTTTAGGAACACGACAAGATTCTTGATTATTGATGCCATGCTGCAGTTCTAATACATGCAGATAAAAAAGCCACTGAAATAATGGATGGCCGATAAACACACCGTGTCCATGGTGGTAAAGTAGTCTTGTCTTGACTCTATACCTCATCCTTACGACTTCGCAGCTCCAAATTAGCCAAATGGATCAGATAAAACCAGACGCCATAAAAAGTCTTAGCAACATAAGCACTTACGCATGATTACACAGAAGAGCGCCAAGCAACCAGCAGTTTCACTAATACCAACAACCCAGCCAACTTTTGGCCTTGGATCTTTATCCCAAATTGCCAATAACGGAAGAAAAACTAGAGTCAAATTTTTCTTCTTTCCCCGCAACATTTCCCCCTGGCGAAGTTCAAGAAAGCCAATTAAATTTCCCCCACTTCCACAATTACGGCAAGTTCTCATTAACCTTAGCACAAAAGCCTGGAAGGAAAGAGCAAAAGTTACAAGAGGAGTCGTTGGAGAAGGCCAGAATTACAAGGGGAAATCAAGCATTAAAGTTGCAATGCAACATAGGTTGGGGCCATCGTTAAAGCCCGCCCGCTAGGTTATTACAAGGAGAGGAGTCGTGTTTATGGGTAATTGAATGGCGCAAGCTATATGTGTATATGTAACTCTGTATATACACGTACCCTCACATTGTTGTTTGCTCTATAACTTGCAAACTCAAACTCGCTCCTATCCTCCTCTTCCCCCGTCTGTGGCCGTAATTTGGTCTTAACAGTGGTAATAGTAATAAAGCTGGAGACCAAAAGCAGAAGTTTTCAAGGGGCAAGGACGGTGCTCCAGAAGCTAATTCAATCAAGGGGACCTATTTTCGAGGCCCAACTGATCCAAAAGACCGAAGTCAAGCAACTGTTGCCTTTCTCTTATTTCGTCCAATTTTTTTTTTTGGGGTCCTCGTTAACGTTAGCGAGACGAGATAATCGTCTTGGTTGGGCCACGTAAAAAAGACAAAAAAGTGACTTTTACAGTAGCTTTAACAGTGATTGAAAGCGGTCTCTTTTTTTTAACTTGGTACACACCATGCTTGGCGATGGGACTTTTCACGCGTGTGGTTTTTCTTTGTCGAGGAGACAGACATAAAGATAACGACGTAGCTAGAACGGGCTGACCCAAAATGGGAAATTAAGAGGAAAAAGTTACTTATAGCCTTTTGAGACCTTATGTAACAGACAAAAAAAGGTCGGAAAAGATCAGCGGAGTTTTCAATTTTTGGAAAAAAATCTATCTATGTAAAAATCGGACTTTGAATGGTAAAGACACGTTATTCGGTCCGAATCATGTTTTGGAAAATCTACCACATCCCACATCACTATCGGAAATACAATGCTAATATATTTATGGTGACAATTTTTTTTAATTGTGTTCATTTTTCAAGGAAAAAGCTTTTTTCCAAGGAAATTATTGTTAAATCACGTTATTAACACAGAAAATAAAAATAATTTAAAAATAAATAAAAATAATCATTGTTTGATAGTGTTTTTAATTTTTGAACTTTTCTGAAGGGGAAGTTGACTCCACAGTATCGAATTTATGAGGTAGTGTAAGATTTTGCCTGGGTCACAACGACGTGCAAACTATGGAAGACCGGAGCATTTTTGCTTAAAGCGGTAAAGCTCATAACCTCATTAAAAACACCCCCCAATTCGCCCGAAAGTTACGATATCGTTCCAGAAAGGAATCAAGAGGTAGTTTACTGAGTTGACTTTTGGTGATTCGATCAATCCTCATAATAAAACTTACACAACTTTATCCTGTACTGTATACGAAGGAGCTTTTTTCTCACTGTGAAAACCGTTTAAACCATAAACTTCTTTTGCTCCCAACTTCTCATACAGCTCGGAGTGGGATAGGGAGTCTAAGTCTATGATGTGAGTCAAAAAATGGCTCTCTGGCACCATGACACATGCAAATTATATGCATAGCCAAAGCGAAACCAGACCATTTAAGTGTATATACTTTTTCTCATGGTCGTGATAAACTCTCCGTCTTTTTGTGTAAAAAATGCTACATACTCTTGTAGGTCTTCCCCTTTAGTCTCCAAATCGCTTTAGAAAACGTCTCCGATTTTTTAAAATTTTTTATTTCATTTTCTAAACTTGTGTACCCACTGCTGCACTTTTCCCATGAAAAATGACTGTCATTTGCGTGCGGCTTACGAAGAAGAAGAAAATGTCGTCCTGTATAGTGTTCACGGGCTTGAGCGCAGGGAAGTTAAATAGCCACGTATATAAAGTTAGACCGCAACGATTCCAGGGAGCTTATGCCAACGCTTCCCAAATCTAGTGTGACAACAAAAGTTTTATTTCTATTTATTTTCATTTTCTCTCCAACGTAACCAGCTCTAAAACTGTTTAACTTTTCTTCTTCTTAATAAATCATAAGAAAGGGAACGCCTGTGTTGTACTTTTTAATTAGGAAATGACATGTATATCTTTTGGGCTTGTTCTTACGCCGGATCCTTAATTCTTGCACGTTGGGAGTTTCAACGAACTAACGAGAAACGAAAACAAAACTGAACTGGTTTTTTTCATTTCACGTTTGACAGTAATAAGCCTTTTTGCGCGTTGGTGTGGCACCCAAGCTCAAGTCAGCAGATCAGTCTCGCGTTTCCTATTTCACACTTGGCATCCTCCACCATGAGGGAAATAATCATAGAACGTTAAAACGACGTAAGATATCCCTTTCTACTCGTTTTTTCTTTAACCTTCTCAATGTCTCCCAAAGTTGAAAACCTGCAACTTTTACAGGACCATTTTTCTTTTCCTCTAAATTCTTCTCCCCTCCCGACTTGATTAATTTAATCGAAATAAATTGTCACCCCAAGCCCCATTTTTTTCTCTCTCTCGTTTCTGGGATGCCTCGGTCACCTTGACCATATTTGGGGTTATCATCTACCTCCAGAGACAGCTGCAAAAGAGGCTCGATTTGGGCCATACTGGGAGAACTTACGGTCCCCCCCCATCCAAGAAAACTTAATTTGCATAGCCTGGCTTCTTAACAATGATGGATTTAAACGCCTCGGGACATACTAAATGTTGCATGTGAGAGAGCGAGAGAGAGAGCGAGATAGACAGAAAGGTTCAGGGGAGAGAGAAATTGAGAAAAAGCTAAGTTTAATTTAAAATAGGGTTCTTTTGTACTTTAATGGAGTATCCGGTAGACATTTTCAATGCAAACATCATTTTAGGCTAATAAAACGTCCCTTTTTTCCTTTAACAAGTTGAGAGTTTGGAGACGAGACTCTCCCTATGTGTGTGTGAACTTGAGCAACGGCAAAATTGTGTGTTCAAGGCGTATTATTATGGTCGTCTGGTTACCCTAATCCATCATGGGGCTTTATAAGCTGGAAAATCAAAACAGGGATGGATATAAGTAGGGTATAGGTTAATATGGGAGTCTCTTACTGGTCTAAAACGGATACACGGCAGGTAAGGAGAAAAATGAGCTTGTATATTGCTCACGCACCTGCTCATTTTTTGGGAGAACGTTTTCATTCGAGGAAAATATCAGGACCGCGAACCGGAACGAAAACTGCCATATCCTAGCCAAGCACATATACACACATACAGTAACACGGACGCGAGCAAGCGAATTCCTGGTCAAATACAAAAAGCGGAAGAACCCTCCATAAAAAAGGAAAAAAATACTTCATTCCAGGACCGCCCCTTTAAGGTTTGCCAAACAAAATCTTGCGTGGGTCACACTAACTCGTAAATTCAATACTTTGGGGTCAACTCCCCCCTTCAGAAAAGTTAAAATTTTATAATAGAATCAATAATGAAGCTTTTGAATCGCAAATTTGGGGTATATTTCTTTTCTTTTAAATAATCTAATATGGAATCTTTGACCTGACAAAAGGTATGGCTAAGACTCTTAAACCAGAAACACGTACGAAACTTGTAAACTGAAAATTTATACAGAAAATGAAATATTCATAAAACGTGACATCAGTAAATGGCTTCAAGCAAGGACACGGTTTCGGAGTGCTTGCTATTCAGTTTCATCATGCTATAGCTGGAAAAGATTTGAATTTGAGATGAATAATACACAAGACTGCACCCAAAGCGCAAAATCTCTGACGAAATTGCTTGAAATCTCATCCTAGCATCTTGTTACCCAATGTTCTAAGGAATTCTGTTATAAACTTCATAAAAATGCAAGAACTCTGATTACGTTTCTCTGGAAAATAACGTACATTGCGGTACAATGTGCTAATGCTGGTTGATACGAATAGGAAATTCTGGAAGTGGAACTGGATGGAGTGAGAGTTGACAACCAATAACACAAGAGAAAATTAGGTCACGGGGGGGCATTAATAAGATTGAAATTAAAATCGGGAAACACGAATAACTTATCTTCAGGGAAGCTTCCAAGGTATGTCGGTGTCGGTCCAAGCAAACAAACATAAAATAGTCACCTCATCTGTTTGTGTTTTTCGTTTTTTTACTTCATAGACGCCCAAAAATCTCGCAAGATACTTTGAGAAGTAGACTAGAAAGTCGACTACTTTGGATAAGTACACTGGAAAGTCGACTACTTTGGTAAGCACACTAGGAAGTCGACTCGAAGTAAATATATAAGCGGCTTAAGGTTTTGGGTTATTTCTTGTTCGCTACAATACACACGAATACTTTGGATTCTTTCATCACCCAAGTTCAACATGAGCACTGTGTCTAGAGCCAGAAAATGTAAACAATTAAACTGTCCCATTCACAGTGTAAAGTCGACGCGGTCTCCCTAGCGGTGGTCGGCATGCTTTAACAAGCGCTGTAGGAATCAAGCGGAAAGGATGAGAAGTAGGACTACATACGCAGCTTTTGTAGAAAACATTTGCGATGCAATATAGGACGCAAAGTTATTTTTTTCGAACCCTTTCTTGTGTCAAGTTTAGTTAAATGTTAATGCAAAGTTGCATAAAGCTTTTAGGTATAACAACCAAGTGTATTTATATAAATCAGAACATTCAGAAGCAACAACTTCCTTGCTAAAAATGAGCACTTTTTTTACAGTGTGGGTTAACTATTGGTTCCTTTTTTTAGACTATTTGTGGGCCTGTTTAGGCGTTTGGTTTAAGGAAAGTATTGGGAAATCGTCCGGAAACTTTTTAAAGGGGTGGTAGGCTCTACGGGACACCCGTTAGTGCAGGAGGGAGGGGGAGGAAGCGCACAGGGGGTAATCAATTGGACAACTGGGAAAATCGGGCAAAAATGTCTCGCACCAAGTCTTGTGGAAGTCTTTGAAAAGGTAGAAAGGGTTGGGGCACACGTCTATATCCATTCCACAACACTTTTGTTTCTTTTTTGTAGAAAAAGAGTTTCTTCCAATAATACCGCGCCCTTTTACGAGTGCCGTGGTTCTTTGGGAATTCAAGAATTTAATTCAAATTAGACACGCCCTTTTAAAGCCTCCTTTTGTTACTCCGTATGCTAAAACTAGAGATATCGGACAGAACCCGAACTGAATCGAATCAGTAATTCGGACCAACGCCCTTAAAACTGCAAATGAGACGGACCTTTATTGCCAGGTTTTGTTAATTAACCAATTTATTAGCTCATTTTTCCTCCCCCCGTCTTACTGCTTTTCACACTCTAAACTTTCAAAGTTATAGTTTTTAAAGTTAAATAGTTCATACTGAACTTCGGCTTCCAACAAAACCTCAAACCAGCCACCATTTCAAACAACCGAAACGTAATGAAAGTATGCATGTTTTCCCACGAAATACACCAGAATTTTCGGGCTTTTTGCCGCCGCTTAGGTCAAAGGGTAACTCTCAGGTCATCAGCATGAAGGGGGGTTGCTTTGCCTGTCGCAGTCTCAGCTTTCCGTTTCCCCCTCATCCACCAGTTGGATTGGTGGTAAAATTCCCCCCACTACAGGCACGCTCTTTAGTCTTTTCCTACCAGATTTCCACAAAAGAACTAAATTTCTTTGTTGCCCTGATCTCATGCCGGGAATAAATACACACAAGCGTTTAATTAATTTATTAATTCACTTGGTTGGAATTATTTGTTTAGACTGGGTTAATCATTAATTGTTTAAAGCAATGCAAAGTTCGAAAAATTGATAGTTACAGCCTAAGTTAAGATGTAATTAATAAACAGAAATTAACAAGTAATGTGTAATGTACAGTACCTTTAAAGATAAACGACTCCATCCAACCGTCCTAATGGCCCGCAACTGTTCGTCTGGGAACAGCACTATGAAGTAGTTTATCATTACGGCAATAATTCAAGAACGCATGAAGTTTCCAATTGTCCGATTTGGCTTCTTTTCGCGTAAAACGAAAACATAATTTGAATTTTGCAAATTAGGGAAGCCAAAGATAAATTAATAGGGCCATGTCCTATCGATTAGTATTGCCTAGATTACTGTAAAAAAGTCTGTACGAATTTCATGTAATAATTACGTAACAGTGTTTCTCCGTTCCCTATGCTATTATGGCATAGAAAGTTGGGCTTTACTTGAAGAGTTCTGTTTAATCACGTTGAAATAACCGAAGACGAAATAAACAAAACGAAAAATCGATTAAATTTAGGGAGAAAATGGCTTAATTTTCAGTCACGCTCTCTTTGTCAAGGAACAACTCGAGTGTATGACAGGAGTAAGGTTTAATGAGCAGAAACAGATCAATATTTGAAGCCAAGCAGGGGTTATAGATGTTTACACGCATTAGGTGAAGCGTTGCAACGGCTCAAGTAGTACTGTACTGTAGAACCTCCGAAAAGGTCCCCCAAAACTAATCAGTTTTGTCTTTCTAAGCCCTCAGCTGCGCGCCTAAGAACCATTAACCGAAACGTATAACGTTTGGTCAATACTTTTACCCTCGTTTTTCCCCCTTAAGTAGCTCTAACTCATGTTTGCCGTTTGCCTGCGCTCTATTACGTGCACATGTCGCCTTTTTCCCTTTTGGCAAAGTCCCGTACGTATCTCTACAGTACGGTGCAGTACAGTACAGTAAGTATGCTCTATATTTGTCCTAAAATATGCATCTGCCTCCTCCTAATATTTCCATTTCCCGCCCTCTCTCTTTCGCTTCCCACTTTGGACCCTGAAGTTAATGACTCAGCAGAAAGGGCATCTAATTTTTCCTTTTCCTTTCAAGGAAATGAGACGAGAATCACCTTTTAATGCGATTCCAGTAGAAAGCGAGGTAACTGTCAAGTTCTCCAACTGTTTGTCTTTGTCATGTCACAAGGTTCTTCGGGGTCCTCATCCACAGTGCTCAGGCTCAGGTAAGATAAGCCTAAAAATCGAAAAACTGCCGAGGTATTGACCAAGCGTGACGGAATTAACGCATTGTTGCTGCATTTCCCCCCGAGTTTTTGACTTTCAAATGGGAAATGACTTTGCAAGAATAACACATTTTGACTGCTGCATTTTGGGGTTCCTCACGTTGTTCGTTGTCGTAAGTGAACAACAACTATTATTGACATTGTGCTACTGGAAGGACAAAAAAAAAGGAGAGAAAAAGCTAAAGATATAACGGGGCTAATAAAGTTTTTCTCCTCCTTTTGCCCTTTGTGCCAAAATGTGACACTTCAGCAAGTCCAAGTCACTTCTTTTCTTTTACTTGTCCGGTCAATATCGCAACAGGAAATGATGTTGATGGCTTGTCCTGCTTGTTCAACATCAGAAACGCCTTCGTGCAAATACCGTCGTTGACATAATCGCGTCCACGGAATGGAATTCGGAAGTTGGGTTAAAAATATTGCCGACCTCCGAATGTTTTAAAAAAACCAGAGAAAAATTATGACTCCATGGCTTTAACAAATCTTTTTACAACACTATAGTACACATAAAAAAAGAAAAAAAAGAACCTAAAAAAGTTATGGCCATTGCCGACTGACTCAGACAAGCCGGAACAATTATCTCCGACCTAAACTCAAAAGGCATCGAACACTTCCATGACGTCAGCTATCCCCGCCACGGACCCAATTAACTTTCAAAGGGCAAATGGCCCATGACTTCCGAAAGAGAGCCTCTGATAGTAGTACTTTAAGCTAAAAACTTAACTTGTTTTTTATTTTATTTTGGCTGAACCGAAATGTCACCAGTTTTTATGATTTTCATCGTAAATTAGGCTCGATGTGGGGAAAAGTCAAGGGTTTTTAAGATTGTAAAGGCATTTTGTGTCATTTTGCGCTTTAGCTGCGATATAGAATGCATAAGCAATGAGGGAAACTTCTAAAAAGACTATTAAAAACGAGGCAGAAGTACTACGCGTGGGAAGACATGTTTTGGCAACATTCTTTTGTGGAAATGCACGGAATGGACAAAAGCCTGAACAAGCTTTAATACCTTTTCTCTCTTCCTTCTCCTTTGCTACCTTTGATCTGTAAGAAAAGGCCACATAGTGTCCCCCCTAACTCCTTTAACCAAATGATATTTCCACCAGGTAAAAAGACGCGGCTGCTCTTTTGGCCTTTTCAAGTTTTGCCCCTTTTGCCACAAAAGATAAGATAGATTGTGGGCCCATAGCCATAGTCATCGCGTTTGGTTTAACGGTGCTGACCATCGGCGCTTTTGCTTTGCTTAGCAGTGATGCGCAGAGACGACGGCATAGAACAGAAAATTCCTTTGAGGAAAAAAAATCAAGAACCCCCTGAAAGAGGAGGCGAGAAAGTGTCACGTTTCGACCCACAATAATTTACAAAACGGGGAGGGGGGGGATAGTGGGCTTTTTTCCCTCTTAGCGTTGTCGCCCTTATAAGAAATCGTTCAATTCGTGTCTTTTGGAGAAGATACGGTTACAGAGTATACAGAGTGCAGTTAAGTAACTTCCAAGCTTGATTTGTCTCTGGAGCCCAAGTTTTAAAAAGGGGGGCAACAGTTGTCACTTTTCATCAAGCGGATGACCGGATCATCGCCTTATCAGCCATCGAGAAACTTAAGACATTCCTATCAGTCTTTTATGCAATGCTAAAGAATGTTTACAGGTGAGTAGACACATCACGGTCTTAAGCTGATCATAAAAGCTCTCTGATCTTATTTGCCCAGTGAATTGTTGGACTTTGAAAACAGTTTTCAATGGAAAACTGTTGGACTGTGAAATGCGTTTCGAACTCCTGCGTTTCTCGGACAGTTGAGACTCGTTCGCTTGTTATTTAAACGCGACAAGGGGGCAGATATAATGTTTTAAGTTAGACACACAGCTCTAAAGGCAGATGTTCCTAATACAACAATTGGTGGTCTGCTTCATTCAATACGTAACAATCGCTCCAAATTCTATACATTTTTTCATATGTGCTCCTCTCTCGCGTTTGCGGCTCTTCATGTCCACAAAAGAAAAAAAAAACAGCCCTACCTTTCAAAGTATATCCCCAACAACTTGTACAGTTAGCTGAAAAATAATAATAAGAAGAAACAATCTTTCGATGCCCATTTTGTCAATTCACTTGGATATGGATGCGATAATAAAAAAATAATGGAGAAAATACAATATATGCGGTTGGTTACCTAGTTTCGATAATGGTAGATTTCATTGTTCAACCCCAAGTGTTCGTTCTAAGCGTAAAAAGGGGACATTAACCTTAGAGCGTTTTTCCTTGGGAAAACTGGTGCAGCACATTTTGCACTGAATGCCGCAAAATTGTGCGTTGCAACAAGGAATTTGTGGCACTCAGTGCCAAAAAGTGTTGCACCGGGTTCCCAAGGAAAAACGCTATTAATAGAAATTATGATCCATTAAACGTCATGTAAACTTAAACCTTTTTGATACACCTTTTGACTTGGGAGGTATACATTTGCAATGTAAATTTATCCGTATATTTATTTATATTTTTTTTTTATCTTCATGGAAGAATTTCTTCACCAGGAAGGAAAATCACGGTTCGCATGGCATGTTTTTACTTTTTGTGTACGTGTGTGTGTGTCGAAAAACGTGTCGAGTGGATTTTGAGCCAGTCACCTTTGGCCTGCCAAACTTCCCGCAGCGTGGTTTCATTACTTATGCAACGCGGCAGGTGATCTCTCGTGCACCTCTCCACCTTTGGCTTTTGCCAATTTTTAAGACCATGGGACATAACATGGATTCCGCCCATTTCGAAGTTTTTCCAAAAGTGTTTCGGTACAAATTGTGAATAAAAGACATGGAACCGTTTTACCTTTTCAAAACTAAACCCCCCTCCCCCCAAAAAGAAAATGAAAAAAGTTTGTTTCAAAAAAGATATATATCATTATGAAATATCCCAAACAAACCGTTATAGCGTTTTATTCTATTTTTATTGTGTGCGTGTATGTATTATACGGGGGGGATGAAAAGTATTACGCGTCTGACTTGGGAAAAAAAACGAAACCACAAACGCAATCCGAGACCCTATCTTTCGCAGCAGGAGCTGGTGAAGGAGGCAGGCGCGATCTGCGGCGCGAAAACACGCAGCAGGAGACAGACTTTGTACCAGTACAAACGTTCTACTACACCCAAATGGGCTTCGCTTTCCAAAATGTATACAACAATGCTGGTTTGTGGTTGTGTTTTAGGGTTAAATTTATTGACCGAATTCTATATATGCAAATAAGAACATTGCTAGGGCAACAGACACTTTTCCGAGTATATGCTGCTGGACAGCTGGGCAGGTATTGCTAGAAATATTCCACCTGCTCCAGAAAAAAAAAGAAAATGTTGCATTCCGATTTTAAACGAGGTTATACTGAAAAGGATTTGCACAATTTCAACGACTTGCACTCAACGTTTGCTGACATCATACATGTACGAAGCAGTGGTTACAACTTGTAAACTAAATTAGTTGCAAATACATTTCAATGCGTACAGTTTTGAATGTTGCGTACAAGATTCGTTTAGTAGCTGGTCTACTTTGTATGCCAATACTCATCAAATTACAATGGAAATTGTAATTTTAAATATGGAACATAATTCCAAGGTAATTCATGACCAGAACTCCTGATGTTCAAATCCTGACTCCAAATATAGTCTTCTAAATGACGTTTATAAATAGGAAATTAAACTAAAAAATAAAGTGAAAGTTTGGTGAAGATACCCTTCCAATCAGAGTGCGACTTCGCCCCTTTGCCCGTCACCGTTTCATATAGCGTTTTCAACTGGGAACCCTGGTGCAGCAGTTTTTGCACTGACTCCCACAAAATTGTGTGTAATGAGGCACAAAATGGAGTGTTGCAGCAGTGAATTTGTGGCATTCAGGGCAAAAAGTGCTGCACCAGGGTTCCCAGTTGAAAACGCTAATAGTAGGCAGCATTTTTGCACGTGCTCCACATCAGCCTTAACTTATTGGACACTACTGTACAACGTGAGAACTCTAACAATGAAACACTAAATGAAATGACGCCAAAAGACAATGAAATTTCTTTGTCAGAATCAACCTAACAAGTGAGAACATAGGGACCTTTCCAGAAATTCCGGAACGAAAGGAAGGTTTCTGTCAACAGGTCCAAACTAGTTTCTTTCAAATCTCAAAGTATGTGTATATGTCACACACTGGCAAAACTGTCTTTAAAAAACTGAAGTTACAATACCACAATATACATTACAATATAAACAGGTTACTTTTACCATGAAAATTCTAGCATTCCAAACAAAAATATCGTAAATGACGTCACTTAGGAAATTTTGTAAAAAATTAATACTTATATTAATTGTCAACACGGTTTGATGTTTTTTAACAGAGTGGGTCTTTCCAGTTATAGCCATAACTAAAGTGTGAAATTAGAAAATCTGTCAAATTACACGTCAAAACGTGCTACACTTTTCTCATTGCAAGGCCGTTTACTGAATTTAATTTGTAATATTAAAACTTTCAACCTGGAATTACTTTCAATTATTATATATCGAAAATTGAACAACTTTATCATAATTTTGCAATGTCTTTCCGAAAAATGTCTGTTTAAATGGTGTTATTACTACAGCATAAACTCTTCAATTGCGCCACATTATATATTAAAACTGTATCCTCTTTCAGGAATACCGGTAAAAACAGAAAAGGTTCTAACAGACGTATCGCTAAACTCTTTAAAAGCTACTTAAAAATCCTCTCACAAAAGTGTCCGGTAGAAAATTCCCCATTCTAAACTTATGTAAACCACTTTCCTTCAATTACAAAAACATAAAGAAGATATCAACATCAACGCATAACAGGTTTCGGGTATTCATAAAGTAGGAAATTGTTCTCTTTTTATAGTAAAATTCATCCTCTCTTTTTTAATGAAAATAGTGGAAAAACCTCTTATAATTGAATCCCGCCAATCACTTCAAGTACCTAGGCATGGTAAGCGTAGATAGGAAACGGATATAACTTGCAATAACAAACTATTATTGCCTGGCGGTAAGCCGTAAGAACAAAGTTAGAGGAATCTAATTATCGCGGCTTCCATGACCCCCACACAAATACCCAACGCGAAAATCGAAAGAAAATAAGTTTTCCTTTTGTCGATCGATATCCGCTTTCCCGTTTCGGGGGCTTTAAACGGGTGAGAAACATATGGTTCACAGTCTTAATTACTCGGCATGCTTTCGTTTTCTATCTACCGGTAACGATCCAAAGGTACAGTACAAGCAATCCAAAAACTGACAAAGAGCGTGGCCTCTCCAAAAGCCACAAGTTCGCAGCAGGTATAACCAAACAGTCTGAATAGCCAGAGTTGTTCCTTTATGTTTCTTTCTCGAAATCGAAAACTCATTTCCCCCAAAGCTATCTGCTTCTTCTTCTTCTGCTTCTTCTACTACTTCTTCTTGCTTAGAACCCCCGGAACCTTTGAAACGGAGGCAATAACAAGGATCTAACCCAAAAGAAAATCGATTTCCAACTATCACAAGAAGAATGGATAGCCCCATCTAAGTATTTACGGCCCCGCACTAACTTTGAATGGAAAAGTGTGAAAGGTAATACACGATGTATATATACCTTTTTCTTCACCCAATCAAGACGAGGTAGCTTTTGGCAACGGTTCATCGGTTTTGGGGGATTTCTTTTCGGTTTTTCCTATTTTCTCTATTACGATCTTTTATTTTTTTTCAGTAGAATAGGAAAGAAAGTCCTTTACAATCAGTCCTTTACGATACCTGAAGATTTACAAGCTTCGACACTTGTTCTTACTCTTAAGGAAATCTATAATCTACAATGTTTTAAAGTCACTATCAAAAGGCTTTTAAAGCTCCTCCTTTTTATTTGTATTAAACAAAAAGAGGAGTACCACATGCTGTTAACTTATTTGGTTTTCAAATCCCCCCGCCAATAATTATTTACCTTTTGAAACTAGAAGAATATTGGAGTCACGATTTTAAACTTGGCTCCACTCACACGGCACTGCACGAAGTATTAGACAAGCAGCGATCCAGAATTTTTGCAGACCGAGTTGTGTCTCTGGTATGCTTTTCCGAGTTGAGTAAATTACCAATAACTCACGACTCGGTTCAATTTTTTTTAACTTGCTTAGCCAAAGCTTCCCACCTTTGCCTTTAATGAATCTTAAGAGTTGTTCACAATCGAGTTACCTGAGCCTCTCTTTCGGAAATTAAAAAAAAAATAAACCAAGAAAGACGGCTACGGTCGAAATTGGGGGCGTGGTAAACCCGGAAAGGGATTTCCTATCTATCAAGTTTCGAAAATGTTCTTACTATAAGGGACTTAACTTGACGTTTTGAGAACTTTTTGCAGAAGTAACCTACACTACGAAATTGCATTAAAAACCTAGAAGAGCAACCGCTTTTTAGTCTTGCTAGCAAAAGTAAATTGGACCCCCAAAAAATGTTCTTACAAAAAAATATTTTTCGAGCACCGTTTTACTGACTATTTTGTATTAATTCGCAACCTTAACTTTGTTTCTTAGTTATATTTGCATAGGTTGTATAATTCGTTTACGTCACGAAGACGAACTTACTGCTTTATATTGGCACTTTCATTTTTATTATTTATACTTTTTATTGTCCTACGTTTGTTATATGTATAGCAATTTAATTTATTACTGTGTTTTAGTTCACCTAGTTTGTTATATCGACGATAAACTATAGTTTTGGGGTAGATGATTTATTGACACAATGATACGGAATAACGATAGATTCACACAAAAGCACTGGCTAGACGCTCTATAAAATACCCTGTTTGTTTATATCTCCTTGTTGACATGTTCCCTGGTCATGAACCTCGAACCGCTCATGGTGATATCATTACACTCCTTATAGTATTGTCACGCAGATTTACCTCATTTCGATTAAATTGCAACGCAAAGTAAACTTGCTTCACTTAAACTATCTAAACTTTTTCAAGTCGTGTATTGCAATTACTGTGTACTGGAAGTTAGTGTATTGCATTTCAACAAAATCGACCCTTCCAGAAGTTTTCAGAGCATTTCTTTGAAAAACTTGCTAAACTCAACTGCACATTTGCCCGGATACTCACAAAAAGCAACTTCCTTGAGCTTCTTACAACTTATAATTGGTACAAACATGTATTACAACTACATCGGCAGGGAAATACAAGTTTCACACCTACCTGGCTACCTGGTTTTGCACTGTAAAACGAAAAAAAACATAAAAACAAAACAAAAATACTCATAACTCGTACAAAGAAGCCGATAGCATTTCTTAACGAAAAGAGCAAGCCTTATCTAATTCTTTCTTGCTCATTTCTTACGACTGTGTGCATTTTTTTAGTCTTTTTTACGATGAATAATTAGCCTTGTTATGTCTTGTTGGGTCATGCGAAAATCACTGACGGGAGTGTTCGGCTTAATTCCCCGTAACAGGGGAGTTTTGCCGCCCAAAGTTGGCTAAGGGTTAGTTGGGCATATATTAGCCCAACTTTAGCCAACTTTAGTGGTAATTTCTGCGTGAAAAGTTAACCCAACGAGCAAAGTTTTTCATGTGGACAATTGGCAGACCAAACAGGAACCTGGGAATATAATACTCTTCTCTTAAGTATGTAACAATTTCAAAGGGAAGGAAGCAAAAACCCTTTGTGCGAAGTTAAAAATAAGGGGAAAAAGTGATGCTCACCAACTCATTTGCATAAGGCAAGATAATTATCTCCATGCTCACATGCACCGACAGCCCTCGCGTTCCTCTAGTTCAATGTAAGGTATAATTAAGCGCATTAGCTGTCTGGGGAAATCAAGCCTTGCAGTCCATAACTGCTGCGCAAAGAAACTCATTCTAAAAAGGAAAAACCTTCAAACATCTGCGGATGGACCAGGAAAGGCCCAACAATAAAGAAAAAAGGAAGGAGCTGCAGATAGGAAAATTACCACTCTTATTAGTTATTGTCGGTTTCTTATGGCAAAGTTTACGATCTTTTTTTGGATTTCCTTAGAAGTTAAAAAAAAGTTCATTCCCACAAAGTTTACCAAGTTGAACTTATAAAAGTCCCAAGTCCAAAAAGTCTTTTGTCATGCAAATCCATTCATCTCATCTTCGTGTAAGCAATGTTCTTTTTTTACGACTGTGTTTGGAAAATATACACTTGCGCTAAGAAAAACGATGCGCTAACAGGACATGAGGGGAATTTGGCCCCACAAATTTGAGGCCAGTACAACCAACCGGTGTCTGAACCACTCCAGTGCAAGAAAAGAAAGCTCATTTAGGTATGCTAGGAGTGTGTTTGCAAAGTAATGAGATTGCCGCAAAAGTTCCATTCGTTTTAAAAAAAATGTTGCAAATCTGCAAATTGAAGACATTGTCGAGATCAGGTTTTCCCGAGTTTCGGACAATCTGTGCTTTTTTTGTCCCGATAACTCAAGGAAACTTTCGCAATACTTTGCAGAAGAGTTTGTCTCAAAAAAGTCTTTTCGTTTGAGGCCGCATTTCAAATTATCAGTCACACGTGAAATTAGTTCAGTGAAAGTGGTGGTATGCCGTGAGTTACCTCTCGTTCGGATTAAAGGAAAATCTTCATAGAAGGAGAATAGAAAGAGAAAAGGGCAAAGGAAATCCGGCTCGATCCAAGAAAAACTCGATCCGGCCAGAGACACTTGCTGTGGGGCCTATATATATATATATATATATAGGCAGAAAAGTTGCAATGGGCGTACCAATGAATAGCGTGCTACAATTTACGCCCGGTAAAATAGAAGCATACCTTTTACAGTGTATAGCTCCTACACTGTCGCGCGAGATTCATTAACTTCTTAAACCATGGCTTGGTTTTCTGTGCCGATAAAGAATCGCACTTTGAAGCAGGGGAATATAGGTGCACTTAAGACACGCGAGTTAATGGGGTGTCTAAATTGCGGTAGTTTTCTGCACGTGTGCACGCAAAGCATCCAGTCTAGACTGTGCGATAAGTTTAAGTGACCAAAAGGGTCCAAAAAGACCATTCCATTCAAACGACAATAGCACACTTGGTTCCGTTTTATCATAAAAGCTGTACAGAAAGCTAAAATTTTAGTAAATAAAGATCTCATATAACCGTGAAACTTAAAAGCTTAAGCCATATATGGCTTAAGCTTTTAAGTTTCGTACTTTGTGCGTACTTTGTCTATAGACAAAGTACGCACAAAGTTTATCCAGGTTTTAAAAAGGCAAATAATGTCGCAGGAGTGTGATTTAACGAAAGTTGAATTTAGCAAATGAAATTCAGTAAATGGAAGTGGAACTCATTATTTTCCGGAACACTGCCTTGGATATTGTGAAATGTTAGGGACTGGACAATGTCAATAAAACTAAGAATGCAATAAAATAAAGCTGCAAATATTTCAAACAAGAGCACTAGCATAACGGAGCACCTTCAAACAGGCTTTTTCTTGGAAATAAACCTAAAAGAAACCCCACAGGTCAGTTTTGAACCCCCAAATTGGCAAACTAAAGCGAAAACCTAGGGGGAAAGGTGGATTCTAATTGTCTATCTTCTGGCAAAGTCCTTTTTTTCTGGATAATGTCAAGGAACACCTTTCCATGTTCTGACTGATGTTGACCGAAATTGCCCATTAGAAGAAGTATACCTCAGGTCCAGCGATTCCTCAGTAAGGCTCCTGTTCATAGCTTAACACGGTACAGGTCATCTACTACAGTAAATTCCCCATTAGCATGGTGAATTTCGGCACACCTTTTCTGAAACTTCTCGTCACAATCAATACATTTGACGCAAAAATGCATTGGCAGCAAAATTTAGTCTTACTACTAGCTTCTACCCAACTCGTACGCCTTTTGTTTCCATGCATAATATAATAGTAGCATGCAAATTAAGTTTTCAACTACGTGAAATACGTAGACTGAGAACAAATTCATTGGTAATTAAAAAGTGAAAAATTTTAGGCATAAGTTGTCTTCAAATATGACAAGAAAATACAAATATTTCGAGAAATCTTTTTCTGAAAGTTTACCTACTTAGTTTGGGAAATTGTTCTGCTACAGCAAACTGTAGTAATAAACTGTGCTTTTCAGGAGTAAAACAAACGTCGAAAACTCGCCGATAATTATCTATCTATTTCTGAATTCACTTTCTTACGCAAGGTTTATACAAAACAATAACCAACATCAGCGCCACGTGTGACTATTGCGTCTCAGTAAGCTAACAACTTACAGGAGCCTGGCCTAAGCAGCTTTTGCTACCAAAACTGTCACAGATTCGCCACTTTCCAAAGGGTGTTAAAAAAGGCACTATGTGTCCATCTAAACCTTGAAATGAGAGCTTTAGGTCCTTTTAAGAGATCAAGTCGGCAGCTGTGTAGTCTCACGGGAAATCATTGAAGGTGCTAAAAGCTAAACCCTGGCAAAAACTGGAATCGTGTGTTTTACCTGAGAAAAGGGGGAATTTAAACGTGGCATTTAAAAAGAAAACAGAAAATTTTCGGACATGTAGTGTAAACTGTCAGCACCGGCGTCGTTAAACCCCAAACCAGAAATGTCTCTAGTTTAAGACTTACTTGTTTGTTACTTTTTTATTACAAGTTCAAGTCAAATTATATAAACATACAAATTATGACAAAGCTGTTGCGCTTGGAAGAGTTTTACACCAAAAAGGGGGCTGCCGCAGACTTAAGACTCTTCCTGGCTAAATTAGAGGCTGTGAAAATGCTCGGGCCAAGTGGCTGATGACAGACTTGCGTTCTTAGCTTCTTTTCTTCTTTCTATTCCCCCCCCCCCCCCAAAAAAAGCCACCCTAACCCGTCTGGCCCAACGACCACCAGTATTTTCCAACTATTAATTCTTTCTATTCTCCCCCCTTTCCAATTTTCGTCTTCTATGTTTTCGCTGAACTCTAATTATGAATATTATATTTCTTTTACAGGTAAAGTTAACAACGCTGATCATAGTTTTAGGTTTCTACTATAATTAATTCATAATCATTGCTACATTTATAAATAATTAATAAAACACTGATTCTTTCAATCTATCAATAGTTTTATGTTATTATTTATACCAAGTTGCCCATTCAACACTTGTCCATCTCCCATTCGATGTTCTCTTTCTACCCCTTTGAGGAGTTTTATGAGGAGTCTGTTTCTATTATTTATGCCAAATTTCCCATGCGTCTCTTCAAATCTCCCATTGGATGATCTGTTTCGCCCCTTTGAGGAGTTATTGGGGAGTTTGTGCAGCGGAAGAAATGATGGTTTAAACAGGAAACCAAATTCCCCCGTTTTTCGCGTCCATCTGCGCTTTTCTCTGCCGAAATATCCAGTACTAAATACATGATAGTTTCAATTGTCCGAAATGCTACACTTGGGTTCTGTGTGTCGCTCCATGTCTTTTGAGGGTGTCGAATAGGGTTCATATTTTCTCGTCTGCGCACTTTTGGCTGCTAGCACTTGTTAAGTCAGGTGGTGCTCTATGATTAGCACCCATTCCCGCCTGCCCCATGCTTACCTTACTCACACAATGGGCGTTCATGCTAAGTGGTGCGGAAAGCTTGAACAGCACCTTTAGGTCCCGCGAGTTCCGCCGCCATCATGTTGCCATCACCATCAGCTTTACGGATCATCTATAACTTCTTCTTCATCCTCTTCTTCTCTCTCACTCTTGTCTGGCTCTGACTCTTCGCCCATAACTATCCTGATAGTTAGTATGTGTGTGTCCGTGTCTGTACGCGTAAGAGCAATCAATCCGGCTCCCTAAGCTTTTTTATTTTTTCTTTCTTCCTTTTTTACATTACATTTTCCATTTATAAAACTTCACAAAAGAAAGAAAAACGCACAAGAAGGACGCACTCTATTATTTATTCAACCTAAAGTTATGGAACGAGAATGCGAGATGGATATCCTAATTAAAGGGGACGTTTTTTCTCTCTCTCTCTTAGGATTTCGTTTCCCCCTCAACCCCCTGAAGTCCAAACTCGCAAGTCAAAAGAAGGCAAGAGAAAACATGTGAAACAAGGGAAAATATACATAAAATAAAAACAAAAGAAGCCCTATACGCATCCGGGATCACTAATGTCAGATTCACTATTCCAGACTCAATGATGTAACTCGATTTTACCGTCCTAAGTAATTATAGTGTTACTTCAAGGATTTATGGAATATCTCATGTCCTCGTCTTAGAAAGAACGTCAGGATCCATTAAAAGGATTTCTCTGCAATTTCCGGCCACTTTTGTCGAACTGAAAGCTCACATCCGAGTTCCTTGCACTTGATTCATCAGAAACCCACCATTTAATTTCAGCAGTGAAAGAGAGGGAGGTCTTTTTTTTGTTCCAATTTCCGTGTCAATTTCAGGCGTAGGAAGAGGAAAGCGCTCCACTTGGCCCCTATTCTATGGTGGGGAGTGGGGACGAATTGTACTGGGGACGACAGTTTTAGGTTGGACGAAAGCAATTTGAAAAACACCCTAATTAAAAGTCATGGAGCAATTAGTGATCTCTACTCAATGGACACGTCAAAAGACGATTTCCATGTCCATTTCCATTTCCGCATCCCTTATTCTCTCCCTCCAAGTCGTCACGGACTTGTGACAAGCTCTGTATAGTACAGTACAGTGTCACACAAAGGTGTCAACGATGAGACGACAGCTTTCTTTAAAGCCAAGCAAAAGCTTTGGAACCACAAAAAGGGCGAAGGAACGAGCAAAAAGCCTCCGAGTTAAAAGGGAAGCTCAGCTTTTTGATGGAAGCTGCAAGCACACTCGACTCCCAAGTTTTGGTGCGGGACCTGTCATTCGACAAAAACGTGTCATTCTTTCTGTGACAGTTGGCTCTCCCCCTCTCCTTTCTCCTGTCCTATGGACATTGACAACGACAGCGAGTCTAACAAGTTTCCTGGGACTTTTCCTTCAGCCCATGAGACAAATCTTTGACGAGTTAGATGCCACTTTTGGACACGATTTTTTTTCCGTTTCAGAACACAATTCTTGTGTTCATATATGTAGCTTTTAATCAGGCAATGTTGCATTCTAATATGACCTTTGTTAAGCGTTCTACTCCAGGACAGCCTTTAGATCTGCAAACGCCGTTAGCTATAGTGATGGGAGATTTATATTTCACTCAAGAAAAACAGATTGTCAATGACACAACATACTGGGAAAATAACTCTCTAAAGTTTTCATTTGTTTGAGTTATTTTCCCATTAAACATTTAAGAATCTTCTTAATACGGAAATGGACCGAACAGCGCCCAACGAAAAGCATTAAAATAGCTTATTTGTATAATTAGGAATTACATATATATTTTTTCCATTGAAATATTTTCTACACTGCAAAAAAGTACCTTTTTGTGCCTCAAAAGTACCTCCCTGGTACCTTGTATGCCTATTAAACGGATTTCAAATACGAAAACTTTTTTTGAGGTAAAGTCGTTATTGAAATTGTTAAAATTGCAAATAAAGTAGTTCTAAACTGCTTTATAGGAACATCCAAAGAAAAAGATAAGGCAGGGGACATATATAGGCATGGATGCATTGCATTACTTTTCTTTAGTAGTTCTTTCGTGTTTTTCAGTGTTGAGCCACCGCGAGCGAAAGGCTCGACCGAGGCAGTGGCTCAACAATGAAAACTAAAGAAGTATTAGATTCAATACACGACATTCGTCTGCCATCTTGAAAAGTTGAAAAACTAAGAAACGAAAACTAAAGCTACTAATATGTTCATTGTGCCCTCAACTATGTAAAGCAAAGTCCATTCCATTCACAGACCCGCCGAAACCGAGTCAATAATCCCATAAAAATGAGGGGGCAGCAGAAGTAGGATGGATTGGCCTAATGTATTATTCATTTAAACCGGACGGGTTTGTATACCTTATAGCACACGTAAAGGTTCAGACCCTTTGCACACGACTAGTACCTAGTTTTCAAAAAGATTGATACGCAAACACACACATACACACACAAATATACGCTCCCGAGGTTTTTCCTTTGCTTTTTTTCTTACCTGCATTCTTAAAAACTACATTTGAGAGCCTTTCAGCCCAAATAATAAAACTAAATAACTGCAACCCAAAAGATGTCGGTGAAATAAACATTAGTTAAAAGAGCCTGGACCTAAAGTCAAGCATATCATGAAGAGCTTTGGAAATAAAACGATTATTAGTTCTACAAAAACGACGCTGCCCGAATACCTTCAACGTGTGTTTTGGCGATAGTTTGAATTATAAGCTGAATTTAGTTGACTTGGCCGCGCCTTGGCTTCCAGTCGGAGCAGCATTGGCCTGTAACAAGCCCCAAAAGAAACCACAAGCCATGACTTTTTTCTTTCTCTTCTATCCATCCACTAAAGACCGGTTCCTCTTCTTGCATACTTAACGAGATTTTGGCTTCGTGTAAAGAACGTTACAACCTCAACAAGGATATGCCAAATGCAGCCACAGAGCCATCAACCTTTTTGCTTTGGCTTCGGTGTTGGAAGCCAAACAGAAAAGAAAAGAAAAAAGAACATTAAAAAACGAAAGAAAAGAAAGCGAGCAAAAAAGGGCAACAGCAAAACTCGCGACTAATGCGAGATACCCCAACGGCAATGAATGGAAATACGATTCCTTTTTTTGTTAGAAGTTTCGCGGACTTAAAGGGCAATAGCCACCAAAAAACAACTTTGTCTTATAATAAGGAGTACAAAATGTAGTTTCCGTTCTATATGTCTTTTTATCATACGCTAAAATGAAAACTAGATAATAAGAAAATAAGAAGTCTAACATTCAAACGGGGCATATTTGCCATTGGCCAGCGCGCTCACGTGGGCCCCGTGACGTAATGTACGCACACAATATGCCAGTTTGAGCCAGAGGAACCAAGAAACTTACCGAACACAAACCGTGAACCACGAACACGAACAGGTCAGCCTGTAATGTTTCATGCGTACCTTACGTCACAACTCTCGTGGCGGGAAAATACCCAAAATTCGCAAGTCAATAACTCGGGAACGGCTAGTCAGAAAAACTTGAAAATTATGTTCTCGTTCTTAGAATAATGTGTACAATAAGAATCCATCCAAATATCAATACGCTATGTTGTTGTCTATTGCCCTTTAAAGGTCGCCATATAAGTTGACCCAAAGAAAGGGACATTCCCAAAACACGAAAACTTAATACTAATGAGGGCCATTAACGGGATGACGAAGGGCAAGAATGGCCACCGAAACATGTTACTTTGGTATACGAAGAGAGGGGGTACTTAATTATCCTAACTCTTGAAACATCCTTATTCCATAATACTCAATACTTGAAATAAAAAGTAAAATACAAAAAATTGGACACGTTCCGCTAGGAAATTGGAGGAAAGGGGGATGAGGTAGAGGACATGCACTACTTGGGGGAGTTGTCACGGGGAAGTAAACTCTATAGAAAATCACTACACAATCTCTGGCAATCAGCTTTTCCGCTTTCTTATTCCCAGCAACCTCACCTTCTTCCTTCTTAGCGCTGCGGAAGAATTTAGCGGTAGCGTTAGCGTTTTTCCTATATACTGGTATATATAAGCGGATTCCGTGTGCACTGGCGAGTGTCGCACGGAAGAAAGAAAATTCCGTATATATAGAACCTCCCGAGAAAATTCCGTACACGAAGTTACAGATTTAGCTGCACTTCACGGGCCAGCGGAGAAAATGCGGTGACAAGTAAGCAGTCCCAATAAGATTTTCTTTACGTCTTTTTTTTTTAGTTGCTTTTCCTTCTTCTCGCCCAAACAATCTCCGGATTGCTGACTCCGGAAAGAATTACAGACAAGAATGACACCTACTGAGTCTCATGCTGACGTTTTTCTTTTTTTCTATGGGTCTTGTAATGCTGCTTACAGCAACCGAGCGAATTCTATTTAGCCGCTCATTCAGAGATAAAAAAATAGTTTCAAACAAAAAGTTTATTTCACAATCAGCTGGCTTGGAAAACTATCCGATTCCGTGCCAATAGAAGAATTAAAAAAATTAGGTAGCGTACGACGATTTCTTAAATATTTCTGAAGAAATGTACAGTTTTGGAAGTTACGTTCCTTAGATATAGTTTTTTATGTATATTATCTTAGATATAGTAAACGTCCTGATTAAGCTTAAAGGTTTGCAAGTAACTTTATTTTCTACGAAATTCACCGATCGATTCAGAATCTTGGATCGAAGCGTCTACATTTACAGACAATACTATATGGTGTAGCAATACGCGATGCTGTTGTATTTTTACCTGGCAAAATCAAGTTTAGCATCAGGTTATCATTAATTTGATCTCTTGGTCTCGTTTCGGCGATCTTAATTAAAGCAGGCATGTAGCTTAATAGAGTTTCAATAACGACTCCGAAAAAAGAACTTCCCCCCCAACAACGCCTCAATTTGTCACGCCGTCCAGCAAGTTAACGATAGGAAACGCTAGCAGCGAGTAGCGAGCGTGGTAATAACTCGCATTATTAGATCTAACAAGAAGAAGACCTTGTTTCGTTACGCTTTTTCCTGCCCCGACTCGCACAATGAAAGGAGATTGGGAATTATGTCCTCAGGAAAAACGAGCTATATACACCTGTCTCTTAATGCAAAGAAATAAAACCTAAAACTTAACAACGCAGCCCCCCTTCCTTTGCTTATAACCCTGTTGATACTAGCCTTAATACAACATAAAAAAAAAAGTTCCAAACTACAGACCAAAGCACGCAAGTTGGCCTGGGACTGAGCTATGCACAGCCGGTTAGCCTATCCATAGGCGAACCGACGCTAACCACCCGTGCATTGCTCAGTCTCAGGAGAAATGAACAACGCTGTGCCGAACCCGGTAGGTATTACGAGAAGAACATTATAATAGTAAAGCTTGCCATATGTATAGCTAGTCCAGGAAACCTATTATTTCCTTCTACAATTTGTGATACATTAGCAATTCGCATTGGTTACAGTGGATACATGATTAAGATGTAACCACTGGAAATCCCTTTGCGACTGAATGCAATAAGCTGACAACCAAAAAAGACTCCTTTGATTGTCTACTTTGCAATTTAAAAGGATCTTTGGGCATAACTTGCATGTTAACGTTGAAACTTGGCTTGTGAGATCTTTAGTTACGAATTTTGCCAATTTAAGCCTCTGCCTATCCCGGGCTTGGAACACATGATCTACGGGAGCCTTAAGCGAAACACCAATTTTAACGTAAGACATGAAGTGCCTCGGCATCCTTCTTCCCGTGTATTTGTGTGCAACTTTCCGTCTCTCCTCTTTATAATAAGGAAACATCAGGCCCAGGTAGACGTTACAAAAGCTTAGAAAAAGGAATCTCGAAACAAGGATTTCCGGCCATAGGGAAGGAACGAACAACTTTCCACTAAATACCGAGTATATACTATACAAGTCCCTTGAATGGCCGCAAGGGTTAAGGCAATTAGAGTATATTAAAAATAAAAACCTTAATATCCTATATCATGTGCCATTACCGGTAGTCTTTATTTACCTTTCCACTCGTTCTTTTTAAACTTGGATGGCCATAAAGTCTGGAATTCTCTTTATAGTTTCATTCGTATCCTAGAAAAGGAAAGTATTTGTAACATGCATGGTTTACATACATACATACGGTCCCTGAAGCGACATGTGTTCTAAGCTCATTACCACATTGTAGTGAAGTGAGTTCCTTTACTTTCGCTGCAAGATTTCCCCTTTTGTATTTTGTAAGGGACGATCCAATATCATCCACCATGTCCCTATCTTAGTGGAATTGGCCGAAATATCCCCCTTTTTACCCCTCCCTAAAAAACGATCTGGAGAAGTAATAGGGACAAAAGAGAGCTCTTTCGCGTGTGTGCTTTGTTGCAGTGCAAGTCCAGAGAGACCTCCCTGGAGACAACAATACGAGATGGATCACATACGAGAAGCCTAGACCCTATTTTGTTCTCGCCCCTTTTTTTCCGTCTTTAAGGGTGGTGCACTGGGGCTTGGGCTTTAGGGTCTTGGTCTTTGCTACCATCAGCCAAATGTCATGGCAAAGTCCTCAAGTTCTCGTCAACAGGGGGAAAAAATAGGAAACAAAAAACGTTCCCAGGTGTGCTGACTTGGTACGGACAAAACATTGGCTTGACTGTTTCCTTCCACCTTTTTTTCACTCTTTTTCTCGTGTATTACTTCATGGCTACCGTGGAAACTTTGCTTCGAGATCCGTATCGCCCAATTTCCCAAATCAATGCTAAACTTACTGAAAAAAAGGCTATGAATTGAACACGGGTTGAAAGTCGCTAGATGTTGTGCCAAAGACAAAGATAAGTTTGGCTTTCCCGCCAGCAAAAAATAAAATTAAACAAAAATAAACAAATTCACACCGTAAAGTCTGGACGAGATTTTTATTTTTTACCTTGACTGGATAAGACAAGACCTCCTTAATTTTACATGTGAACCGGAATTGTGTGCATAACCTGGAAAAAGGTACAACAGAGTTGCAGGTTCATGGATCATGGTTCAACCAAGCCCGAAGTTTTTTAAAAAAGAATAACGAACACTTGGGACATTTTCTCTTTTTCTTTTGGGTTAATTTTCATTCTCTTCTCTCCTCTCTTCCCCCATCGTCGTTCATTCTCTCTATATCTGCAACAGACTTATTGTGTGTTTTATCTCAACAGCCATAGTCGGCCAGCGCCAGCACCACAACACAGGTAAAAAGGGATTTTGAAGAAAAGAAGAAGAGGATGGCCATGGAGAGCCAACCTCACAACCTCCAAGAAGCCCCCAGGTATTAAGTCTCGCTTCGGAACATTACAGTCTTCTCCAGTCAAAAAGCCACGGAAGGTAAAAACGTCCAAAATAAAACAAAAATAAGAGGTAGAAGAAACCCCAGAAGGAAGTGTGTGTTGGCCAAGGCAAAGGCACATAGAATGCTAAGCTAGCGCTCTAAAAGGGGGAGACCAACAATGAATGCCTGGCCCGCATGACGACCACGCAGCCCAAAACCGCGACTTTGACCGTACAACAGCCGGGTCTCACCACCCGTGAGCTTCAGTTGCCTTCCTGGCTCACGTCGCGGTGGACGTTGCTTTTCGGAGAGTTCTCCCATGCTTTGCAGCTACGAACGTTTTATTTTAAAAGCAAGTCAGACCCAAATCGTGGCTATTTCTAAAAAAAATGGTCTTGTTTTAAAGCAGTTGGAAGAGTGTACAGTATTGTGCGATTGTGTTTCTTTTTGTGGATTGCCAAATCGATTGGATTAAAACGGATTTCGCAGAATCCCTACCAAAGTCATTTAACAAGAAGTTCCACCAGCAGATTGACGCGTATCATTCCTAAGGACAACGAACTCACTTTTTAACAGTTTCACTGGATCTAAAGGAATTGTTCATCGCTTTGAGAAAGGACCTTTTCGTCCCTTCAATTCCCCCGTTTTCCCCTCCCAAACGTTCAAGAAGAATGATCCAGTGGTATCACTGAATCATCTTACTACATTATCAATTTATCCTCCAAACTATTCCGTCAGGCCGAAGCAGAGCTATGGCCATCCTTGCCATTACCCCAGCCAAGTTGATTAGCAAGCCATTGTGGTGGTGATGCGCTTGGCGCAGCCATGCCGAACAGTTATGCCGACCCGTCCAGAGGACTAAGCGAGTCTATCGTGGTGGTGACGGTGGCTATGGCTCAGCCATCGCACCAATTCGCATCCCAATACCTCAAAGTGCGAAGAAAATGGTGGCCGAGCCGGACTGGCAACAACCGCGACCGTCCTTCTTATCCGCACCTTTCCCAGTCCAATTTATGGGCCCTATTGTTGGTCACATATTTCCTGTCCAGTTGTGTCGTGTTGGTGGGTGGCCAGGCGGACTCGTCCCGCTTGCCACGGTTACTCAGTCCCAGTAATGACAGTCACCAAGAGGAAGAAGAAGATGGCTGTCACGTGACGGCCTATAGTGGTAGTAGGAGTGGAAGTAGTAGTGGTAGTCGCTTAATGCCTAGCACGGATTTTGTAGCGCCACCCGATGCCCTGGCCTTGTACTGTAAAATACCTTCATTTCATGGTGGAGTGGCCTGGAAGGGCGTGAACGGGAGCGCTCAGGAACGGACTCGATTGTTGGGCGTCTCTTGCCAAGACGCGGCCGCTTTCCCCACCATCTTGTCGGCTCACGGACCCTTGTCAGTGTTTCCTAACCTGGAAACCCTCTGGATGGACGCGTGTCGGGTGGCGGAATTGGCGGACGGCGCGTTCCGCCAACTGCCACGTTTGCGCGAATTGCGTCTCACCTCGCATCATGCCGAATGGGACATGGGGGGCACGTCGTTGACCTTGGATGACCGCGCGTTAGCGGATCTGCCCGAATTAGCCGTCTTGGATCTCGGTTTTAACGACATCCGGACATTGACTAGTCGGACGTTGTGTCCTCTGACCCAACTGTCCCAGTTGAACTTGACCAGCAACAAGTTGCAAGACTTGACTTTCCTGGGCTCGGCCTTCACTACCTCGTGCGTAGACCACTTGCAAGTCTTGGATGTGTCGCACAACCGCATCGCCCAGTTCCCTGCCGCCAGCCTGTCCCATTTGACGGTCTTGACGCATCTCCAGCTGCAAGGCAATCAGATTAGTGCCCTGGAAGACACCAGTTTGAGTGGGCTACGCGAACTGCAGGTTTTGAACATGGCTCATAACCGCATCTCGTCCTTGCCGCCCGGCTTGTTTACCCAGCAGTGTTGTCGCAATTTAAGCGAGTTTTATGCCAATGCGAACGGTGTCAGCGTCCTCGCGCCCGGCTTGTTGCGTGGGTTGGACCGGCTTCTGGTCTTGGATTTGGCCGACAACCAGTTGACGTCGTCGTCTGTCAGTGCGGCTACTTTGGCCGGCTTGCAACGGTTAGTGGTCTTACATTTGCAGAATAACCGCTTGACGCGCCTCGACCCCGCGGTCTTGGCGGACCTGGCGCAGTTGCAGATCCTTCGCTTGGATGGGAATGCGTTAGAAGCCTTACCCGAAACCCTCTTCGCCTCCACGCCCCGGCTGCACACCCTCCTGTTGTCACGTAACCGCCTCACCCAACTCGACGCCCCCCTCCTCGCCCCTTTGCATTCCCTGACCTTGCTGGCTTTGGACAACAACGCCTTGGAACGCGTCCACGAAGACGCCCTCCGCAACAATACGTTGCTCCAAGATCTCAATTTGAGCGGCAATAATCTCTCCCGGTGGCCGACCGGGATCCGCGACTTGAGCCAATTAAGGTCGCTGGACTTGGGTGAAAACCAGATTCGCGGGCTGGATGACGGTACGCTAGCGTCCCTGCGGTACTTGACCAGCTTGCGACTCCTGGATAATTACCTCGGGAACATTACCAAGACGGCGTTCGCCAACCTGCCTTCGCTCAGGATCCTGAACTTGTCCAAGAATCGGATTCATTACGTGGAGGAGGGCGCCTTTGCCAAGAACTTGGAACTGCAGGCCATTCGCTTGGATGCCAATTACGTGAAAGACCTCACGCCCCATCATTTTGCCCATTTGCCACACCTGGCCTGGCTCAACATGTCCGATAATCGACTGGAACACTTTGATTACGCGTTAATTCCCAAGAGCCTGCAGTGGCTCGATGTCCACAGCAATTTCATTCGCGAGCTGGGCAATTACTTCCAACTGGACGGACAACTCAACCTCCAAACCTTGGACGCCTCCTTTAACCGCCTCACCGAGTTGACGGCCAGCATGTTGCCCGACAGCTTGCAGATTCTCTCCTTGAACGATAACCTGATCAGCCACGTTCAACCCTATACCTTCTTTCGGAAGGACAACTTGACCCGGGTCGACCTCTATGCGAACCAAATCTCGGATCTGGACCAGAACGCGTTACGCATCTCGCCTCCTCCTCCTCCTATCGCTATCGGCGCCAATGCCAGTAGTAATCCGGTGGGTCGACCTTTACCCGAGTTTTACATAGGAGGCAATCCCTTTCAGTGCGACTGCAACATGGAGTGGATCCAACGGATCAACACGCCCGATCACTTGCGGCAGCATCCCAAAGTGATGGATCTGGAGAGTATTTACTGTCGACTCTTGCATTCCCGCCAGCGAACCTACGTCCCACTCGTGGAAGCCACGCCCTCCAACTTCCTCTGTACTTACGAAACCCATTGTTTCGCCCTGTGTCATTGTTGCGACTTTGACGCCTGCGACTGCGAGATGACGTGTCCCACCAACTGCACCTGCTACCATGACCAATCCTGGTCCGCGAACATCGTGGACTGCTCCGGCGTGGGTCACACCAATTTGCCCGAAAGAATCCCCATGGACGCGACGGAATTGTACCTGGATGGCAACAACTTCAAGGAGTTGGCGAGCCACAAGTTTATCGGGCGTAAAAACTTGCGAATCCTGTTCTTGAACGGCTCCAACGTGGAAATTATCCACAATCGCACCTTCAACGGGGTGAAAAGCCTGCAGATCTTGCACCTGGAAGAGAACCGCATTGCCGAATTGCACGGCTTTGAGTTTGGCGACTTGGAGGGTTTGCATGAGCTCTATTTACACAATAATGCCCTCACCGCCATCCATAACGCGACCTTCATCAACTTGAAAGTCCTCGAGATTTTACGATTGGACGGCAACCAGCTGATGGACTTTGCCGTCTGGCCAGCGCTGGGCCAGAACGCGTACTTGGTTCAGCTCAATTTGGCGGAGAATCCTTGGAGCTGCGCCTGCGAGTTTGTGCATGAATTACGCAAAGGTTTGCGCCGTATGGGTGACAAAGTCACCGGCACCAACGAACTCCTGTGCGTATCCAATGACCGCGATTCAGCCCATACCACCCTCCGGATGGCAGCTGACCTCTGGCAAGAAGACACCGAAAACGGCAGCTTGCCGGTGCAGCAGCCTCACCAGCGCAACCAGAGTAGCGCGTATTGCATCGAGCCCGAACAACCCGCGGCCGCGACGACGACCATCGTGCAGCAACAAGTGATTCAAGACTATTTACCTTTGCTAGTGACGACGCTGGTGGCCTTTCTCGTCTTGTGTTTGCTCGTTTTGCTCGGGTTCATGTATCGGTACCCGGTTCGCGTCTGGTGCTACGCTCGGTACGGCCTCCGGTTGTTCACGCCCCGGGAGAGCGTCTTGGACCAAGGTAAGCTCTTTGATGCCTTCATCAGCTACAGCGCCAAGGACGACTCGTTTGTACAGCAAATGCTGGCCTCGAACCTCGAGTACGGGTCGCCCTCTTACAAACTGTGTCTACAGCACCGGGACTGTCCCGTCAGCGGCGCGTTTATGGCGGAAACCATAGCGCAGGCTGTGGACGCGAGCAAACGCACCATCCTGGTCATTTCGCAGAATCTCATGAAGGCCGAGTGGTGCCGCTTCGAGTACAAATCCGCCTTACATCAGGTGCTGAAGAGTCGCCGCAAGTGCCTCGTGGTCATCCTCGTGGGCGACATTCCCCAGAAAGACCTGGATCCGGATCTCAAGCTCTATCTCAAGACCAACACCTACTTGCAATGGGGCGACAAACGCTTCTGGGACAAGTTGCGCTTCACCTTGCCGGACGTCGTCCTGCCCACAACCCAGGACCGACAAGAGCATGAGTCGTCTATTAGGCACGCCAACCGGGGTAACAACAACAAACGGGCCGTCTTAGGCAGCACAGGCCGGGGGCACCGGACCCGACCCTCGTGCCACGCCACTGTCCCTTCCGCAGTCATACAACCGTTGCCCTTACCCGTGATCCTTCCTCCAACGCCCGCCTCCGCTCCCGCGCGCTCGGTGGCACTAAATATGAACATGACCGCCACTTGAACCCCCCCCCATAAAAAAGACAGCCAATAATTTGAAACAAAAGAAACGTCAAGAAAGCCCCTGCAAAAGTCATGTATATAGTTTATATCTTGGTTGGGCTTGCCGGCATTTTGTATTGCGTTTTTAGGGGAGGTCATCCGATTATGCATACAACATATGCAATACCAAACTCGGTACACTTCTTTCGTTAAAAAATCCCGCCCAGGAAAAAAAGACTTGAGTGAAAAAAAAAGTTGTGGCTTCGCGGGAACCTCAGAGTTGTTTGGCTGGTCAGTGTCGAAGATCGCACCTATGCAAAACAAGGGTCTTCGGCCCGGGACTAGGGGCCAAAAAAGAAAAAGGCCAAAAAAGTTTGGGGCTGCGGGTATGGTCGAGGTCGCGGGTGGACTTGCACTCGCCCGGTCTCGCCGACGTGAATAATTTATTAGTGTGCGTGCAATCGCGGAAGTTTTTTCTCCTTTTCCGACATTTTGAGATGGTTCCAATTGAAAACTTCGTCCTTAGCCCCTCCCCAACTCATCCCAGCAAACATCCGAAGAATCCTTTCCATACAGTTGTTAGCGCTTGATATTTTTTAAATTTATTTTGTAATTATTAAACAGCTTTAAAGCTTCTGGTAGGACGAACGAGCCAAACCTTTCGGACAAACCGAACAAGGCCAAAATACGACTTGACGAATGCAAAGAATTGACCAAGGAAATACTTCTTTCCCCTGGTTCAAAAAAGACATGCACGGGAAGCCAATGTGTGGACTTTTTGGGAAGTTTGTGCGTGATAGAGCGAATTTTTGAATGGATTATGTCAGTTCTTAATTGATGGCGTTTCCCCGCAGTTGTGATACTCCTTGTAAAATAGCTTTTTTGGAAATGTGTACAGTTTCCAGTTTTTCCACCAATTTTTCGGGTTTGTTAATAGTGCGAATGAAGACAATATAGACTATTCAGTGTCCGGTACATGGGAAAAAGTGTGTGAAAAAAGTGCTAATCATTCTATACAAAGTTTGTACCCCTTATACCCGGCCTGGAATGCTTCTTTTTCAACGTGGGTTTTGTCCACTTCCAATAATTCTAAGAGAAAATAGAGCTTATTACTGCAAAAAACACAACAGAGAAATCCCCGGATTTTTATTTATTTCTAGTGGGCGCGTGAAAAAACAATCTGGGAAATGATTTCCTTTTCTTTAGAACGTCGATTTACATTTTTTCTTCTTTTCTGTGTTTGTTTTTTGCTCTATTTATCCCCGAAGCATGGGGACTTCCAATAAGAGCAGCCTCTTAAAAAACTGTCACAAAACTGAAAGCCTTTTATCGCTCGTTTAGAGTACTTAAAATGTGAAGTGTGTGAAGTTTTCCCAAGAACTTTTGGATTGGTTTAAGGGGTTGCAAAGACGAGCCAAACTCAGAGAAAAAAAGAAAGCATTGGAAGCACTTTTAACCCAACACTTGACGCCTAACCAATTTTTCCAACGCTTTTCCCCCTTAATTTCGGTCTTGTTAGAAAATAAAGATTCTCTTGAGAGAGTTGAAAGGTGTTGGGACCCGACACAGATGAAGTTCCACCCCAACTTCTGTTCTCCAACAAGTAGAGAAGCTGTCACCAACCAACCGAAGCAAAAGATGCGAACAAGAAAGGGCATCTTGTAAGGATTTGGCAGCCCAGTGGGTTCAAACTCATCCACTGGAGCCATTTCAGCCGAGACGATTGAGGGATTGACACCGACGCACTTTTTTCCCCTTTATTTGTGCTTTACCTTTGAGGGTCGTGTTGGAAATCGCTGAATCCCACGGCTGTCGATCTTTCGTCCTTAATTTGCATTTTCTTTCCATTTGGATTGCACTGAGCTGCGTTTTTCGGCACAAGAGAAGTCCGAGATTAACCTTCTAACCCCAAAAACCCGAACCACAAGGCACCTCAAATCTGACCTGATGTTTCCTTGAGGCTGAAGGAAGGGAGAGACAAGTGGGGAAAGGTCACGACTAAAGATCATTTGCATTATCTTCGCGTTTTCGGCCATGGATTCCCTGGAGGGGAACTCGAGGGAGATAAATCTGTGTATCCAACAAGTTGTTTTAAAGCTTCCTTTTTTCCGCTTCTCCAACAATGTTTTCTTTAACGATACATACAAGCCGTTCATGATACGAATAGGTTTCTATAGGAAGTAAACTTTCGCTTTATACTTGAGAGGAAACTGACATGAATAATAATCTCGCTCGCCGTCTTTTGTATGTTCAAGTATCCATTAGATTTCTGCTGAATGGTGAACCCCCTCTCTCTTCTAGTTGTCTTTACTAAAGCGCCTGACCTAAATGCGTGGGATTGCATTAGCATGACAGATTGGGAACTGCTAGTCTCTATCTATCTATCTAAGCTGTTCCCTCGGGTCTTTTGGCCAGTTGCACTTCATCATGGAGTGTATAGGAGCTTGAACTTTCGCAGAGAATTCCTCTATGCTCCGTTATGGAGCACGTTTTATAGCTGTCACAGAATTATTCTCCCAGTCGCTCCTATTTCTTGCATACGACACATCTTTACAACATTGCGCTTCTTGAAACCGTGCCAACTATTTGAAAACCTAGGCGTCCCGCACTAAATTCCCACTAATTTCTCAGTGACAGCTGTTTCCCAGCTCGTAAGGAGCCGAGGAATGCAAGGTTTATTTTCGGGACGGAATTACGAAGCGCTTTTACTCCAGCATTAAGAATCCGCAAGCGTCACCAAAAATTAACCGAAACAATGAAGGAAATTAACCTATGAAATTAACTGATACCTAAATGAACGTATGCAAACGGCAGAAAATCTTAAGAAGGGCCAACTGTCACCGAAATCGCATGTTGAGATTTGGATGCGATACTTGTTTTCTGCTTGATTCTACGCATGATGAGGTTTGTTTTAAATTCGTTAAATACTCTTGAGTTATGCGCTTAGCGCATAGAAAATAGACCGATGTCCTGACGTAACTGGCACTCTGTCGCCATGTTTGGCATAAAATTACGCGCGCATTAAGCTGCCTCTTGTTAGCCGTATATTTTAAATCGTTCTTTCTTGAAATATCACTTTGGGCAAGTGTCATATTGTTTTTTTTACCTGCATGTAAAATGAAATATTACTTGATATTTCAAAGCGCTGTCTTTATGTATAGAACTTTTATCGGCATTGGAATTGAAATAGATTTATTAATTTGTTCCTTGCATGCGTCGATTTTATTAAAGAAAATTTTATTAAACTTTACATTCTTTTATTAAATTTTAAATAAGAAAATGAATACAGGCTAAGACAAAAGTGAAATGGCGTGATTAGTTTAATAGTATTAACACAGTAATCACTAAGTGGATTGTATTCCTTGCATATTTCAGAATTGCAGAAAACAACAAGTTGAGAAGGTTTGCTGTCATGTTTTTCAAATCAAGTCAACACATGCCATTCAAAGTAGCCTACAAATCGTAGCCTACCCATGGAAAGAAACAAGAATATGTATACTACATTTGCTTCCGCGCCCAGGCAATTCACAAATTCGCACTACTTTCTTTAAAAACCATAAACTACTTGCACTGTATACATAACAATTTGGGTCCACACACGCTGGCACTAAACGTAAGGCCGAAGCAAAATTATGGCGTAGCAATACAAGTGAAAAACGAGAATGTCAGCGATCCTACGCCAGACAGTGCCTTGGGCTTGCTCATTATTTTCTAATAGCATGAGCATTAACTTGATAATTAATTATGAATTGATTAGGGGTGAGTTAAGTAATTTAAAAATCAGACTCTTGCTTTTCTATCGAATCTATCTAGCGTAGCAATAGCTAAATATGAATATGAATTATTTATGCGCCGTATGGCGTAGCAATAGCACGTAAGCAGACACCTTTTTGGGTATAAAGTATTGACCACAGCGCATTCTGTAGAAAGGCTGGATTTTCTTCCTCGTGATCTTTGGGTCTTCTGGTTATTTCTTTTGTGGCTTTATGGTAATGGTCAGCAGGCAAGCAAACCATGACCACAGTTTATCCAGGAAAATCTAGACGCTTTAAACCTATGGTCATGACCATGACGTCACAAGCTGACCAAGATGTGCCACGTTTATAACCATGATTACAATTTACTTCCGTGCTTCAGATAGTAAACAAAACTGTCGTGTATTCCATTCCTTATTTTCGCCACAATGAAAAGGAAAATGTCTCTAGAATCTGGATTTCAATGTAAATATTTTAGATTAGATTGGAAGAAAAAGACGGTGTTTGGTGGCTTATTGTCCTTCAAGCCATTTAGCAATTTCAGCAGTCCCAACATGTATAAGAAAAAGCGAACGGAGAGGAACTTGGTGAGGGTGAAAAAAAGGTCTTTACAGCTAAATTGCCAAAAAACACTGCCTGCAAAGTCTACCCAACTGTTTTTATGGAAGAAAACATGAAGGAGCCGCTTATACGAACAAAAAGTACCTTGACGAATCAACGCCAGCCACTTTTTTTTGCATAATTAAAGTTAGCTACGTTATTTGGCCGACTCTAACAAAAGAAAAGAAAAACTTCAATCTTTTTTTTACCCTAATCCTCTTACCTCCTTCTCCCCTCAAACTTCGCATAATGGATATAAATTTGAGTTATTTTCATTCTGCGTGCCGCTTTTTGCCTTTCTTGTGCCCCTTGGGTTGAAAAGGGGAACAAGAATATAATAACGCAGGCGTTGCAAAGCTCCAACACAAAAAGTTTCCACAGGTAAGCCCTAAATGCGTGTCATCCGGTTGGTGCAGGGGGTCAACTTTTCATGCATTCGACATACTTGAGCATACCGAACAATTGTGCATATTACCTGCAGTCGTTCTGCATAAAGTATTATTAGACGTCATGAAGTACAATACGTTTTTGAACGTCTTTTTTAAACAAAAAGAAAGAAAGCGTCCGGCCTCGAAGTGAAATAGAACTGTTTTTTCTCTTCCTTTTATAATAGTATTTCTCTAGGGAAAATTAAAAAAATAAAACGACACGAAATAATCGCATCTTTCTAAAACAGGGAAAGTTAATTAAAAACCTTTTGGGCCATGACAAACTTAGGAATTATATATTTACTGATTTCCCCTCGATGTTCTTGTCCTTGCTTAATCAAGCGCTTAATTCATTATAAGAACAGGAAAGTTCGATTAGTGACCCGAGAAAAAAGGAAAAGGTAGCTGTCTTTATCAACCGACATAGATATTGAAGAATGACAACGAAATAATACAAGGCGATCCGAAACAAAGATTGGCAGGTAGGATAGTTTAATGATTTTTTTTAATTCTCGGATTTTTATAAACAGAATTAAAAATACAATGAATTAACCATGTCTTTTTTAAAGAAGGTTTTTATGGTCAACAACCATTTCTTGCGTTTTGAACTTATCTTTTCTGTGTTTTCTATTTTTCGTCTTTTTGACTTCCTTTCCCTCGCTTGCGTCTTGTTTCAGCTCCTTTTGTTAATACGCTTTTCAACAAATTTTCTGGAAGACAGCGTTCGGGATTTGGGGCGAAAACTTCCAAGCTTTAGGAATAGAATTCCCTTCTTGAGGGAAAAAAGTTAAAATGAAGAGAAACTTGAAAGGCTACTCAGATAATGGATCCTCATTTGGGATGAATCTCTTGTGGAACTGGGTAGATTCAGATTGCGACACGTGGCTGCTGCTACTCGAGAGACACAAGAGACGGAGAGAGAGAGAGCAAAGTCCTTTTCCAGGGCCAAGCCACCAAACAGCCAAGTAAGACAACAAAAGGTGGCACCTTTCCATTAGCCTGATGTATTCTGACATGCCCTTGATTGCGTGTCACTTGCCACGACCGTTAAAAGGGAACTTTCTCAACACGAATCTCTCCCCAGTTCAGCAGCCCGGGGAGAACAGAGGCAAAATAAAATGCAAAAAAGAGGATGCTTTCTTATATATATCTTGTCATTTCTTTCCTCCCTTTCTTTACGGGGGCAATAAGAAAAAGACGAAAGTGAGAAGCTGTCCGAGATCAATGGGAGTTAGGCTTTTAAGATGGGAAAGGAAATTAGCCACTTGCTATAAACCTTAATCCCATCCACTTCATCCAATTACATCCATCGACTCGACTCAACTCAACTTGGCCTTTCTCTGTATATTATGGAATGTAGAAAAACTGGAATATTATATCAAGAGACTTTTTGACGCTTTAAGATGACATAATATGATGGGATGCACAAGACAGGAGACGTCTGCTGTGGATTTTTTTTTTGGGGAGGGGAATGAAAAAATAACCTCGAGCTTCTCGTTTGCATTGCAGATTAACCCGTTATTTTGGTTTGGGGACCAATTTTTACATATTTGAAGCGAAATATAGGGAGCAGCTGTCTTTTTTTCGTGGGAGGGGGATTTCTTGAGAGTTATTTCTTTCCTAAGATATGAACTTCCGTGAAGTTGAACTCCAAACATGGATAATGAGGCGGACTTTAGAAACTGTAACTACAAATCAGTCTCAACATTCATTCAATTGATAAGAGTGAAACCAGTAAATTTAGGGTTTTTTCATATATTTTTTCTAAGAGAGAAACGTAGATGAGTTTGAGCTTCTTCGAGTAATCACTCAAGCGGAAAAGAACTGGGTAATAACTTGCAAAGGCGCAGAGGCGGTTATTTGCAACTCCAAATACCATATTTAGGGGCGGTTCGCTTCTTGTCAACGCTGAGAAGTGCTCGTCGACACGCTTGGTAAATGAAATAGCCTCGTAAATAGGAGAGAACCACTTTGTAAGCATCTTAATTAAGGCTAAATGACTTTTACATTGTTCATTATAGCAAAAAAAACAAGTCATATGTTAAAAGCTTATGGAACACGCAACACGAAATAATGGTTAATGTTTGAAGCGAATTTCTAGGAAATAAAAGTACTCTCGACTCCCTTGAACTAAATAAAAAAATAAAAAGCTGTATCTTAATTTACGCAGAAAAGTAACACTTCCTGTCCCCTCCAAAATAGAAGCTGATGTTCCTCATAGTGCATGCAAGCATGCTGGACTTGTAGCGTAACTCCGGCGTGGCTGTGGGGATGCGCAACGACGCAACAGTGGAAGAATCAACACAACGTTCGCCGGTTGGATGAGTCCCACTTACCCGGGACTGGTGGTCCAACTTGGGCTTGCACTAACTTCGCTCGGTAGCTTTTCGTTGGACGAGATTCATATTCCTAAGCCGACAAGGCATCTTGTAATCTGAATGTCTTCAATGCCGAGTGGGCTGATTATTAATGTAAAGAATGTGGGAAATTTAAAGCCCTACTGTGTTTTTCCAACATTAGTAGACCATCCCATTTATTCGTGCTTTTCCCTCATTCTTTTATCCAATAAGCAGCATAAAATACTTAATTAAGTTCAAATGTACTATATATTTCTTATACAAGCTTTCAAATAATTTCAAGCTTTCAAAAACTTCCAACAGCCGTCGTATTCCAAAGCATATTTCTCGAGATTCGACTATTTCATCCAAAACTAAACCACCGAGCACAGTAAAACAAAGAAAGCAAAATAACATCAAGCCGAAGTAACCGGATGAGTAGCGGTTAGGAACACAACATTCGCTCGGTTAGCTTTCCTTAATTCAGTATTGCGTCGTTGTGTTATGGGTAAGTGGTATAAGGCAGGCCCCAGTAGCGCTACAAGGTCCGGCCTGACCTTCGCTGAGTGGAACGTCGGTGGCTCTTATTTTAGAAGGGGTTAAGTTCTTTGCCTATAGCGATACTGTACCAATTTCTTCTAGAAGGATGCAGAAGATACTTCAGATGCCTCAGGCATTTGATGAGCAATACAATTCCATTCCCTATTGTAATATTTTTCGAAAAAATGCTAAGACGTTGATCCGGAACAGAACCCAAAAAGTGTTGTGCTTTGATCAGCAGCAAGAACACACAGAGCATTATATTAGGAGATAAGGAGATAAACCCTTGCGAAAGAGGACTGGTCGCCATTTCACCCGGGAGGGGAGGGAAATAAGGGAGACGAAACAGATCATAAAAACTCAAGACATAAAGCTTTGGTCCCCCCCCCCCAACATGAATGCGACTTTGAGCTCAGCGGATAGATCTGACTTGATTAAAGGACATTTCTGGGTAACAGAGCTGCTGTAAGTACTATCGTATTACTGCCGCATAAGCACTAAGCCAAGAATGCCAACGACTCCGCACTGCGTCAAACCCAAAGCACATTGCGATTGGTTTTTACCAAGGCAATTTCTATAGGAATTACCGGGAAATTTACAATTCAATTAACTTATAGTCTTTAAGAAAAAACGCTAATTAAAACCCAAGAAAAAATACTCTCAATGTCCTAGAGTCCAGAGTCCTAATGTGCTACAGGTGTGACAACAAGGAAAACTCACAACAATAGCCCTTTTGGGGTAATATCGCCATCAAGGTTTTGGCCTCTTTTATCCACTAAAAACGACAACTGTCCACTGCTGCGGTCACAGTAACGTCTCTCACCCATCCAATACGAAATAAATCCAGAGTCCTTGTCCAATACTGTCAACAATAGCCTCTCTTTCTCTTACACTAGTGTTAACTCGGGCGAATACCCGAGAAAACCCTGACCTGTCATTCAGAGCTCCCATCCAAAAAGGAAAAAAGAGAAAAGAAAAAAGGTACTACATTCCTTTATTGCTACAGTAATTTCTTTCCCATTTTCTTCTTGTACAAAACCAATACAAAAACAGCGAAATGTTTCAAAAACAAAAGTTGCATCGGTAACCAAGGTTAAATCTATTGTACTCTCGCGCCTTCAATTAAAGCTGGGCTTAATGATAAAATCCCACGGAACTTCTAGAACCACCCAGAAGAATGTAACCACTAAAAAAGTACTAAGAGAGGCAGGAAAAGCTCGGGATCCTTTCTGACTATACTGGCAGAAAATATTAAGCAAGATAGATGCTCGAATATTCATCATTCATGTATACGAGAAACGGCTTTTACTTTTTTGGTCAATATCTAAAAACAGGAAAAAGAAAAGAAAGAGAGATCAAAGCTTGGAGCCAGAATAAAATGTCAAAAAGTTATAAGCGTGTTTCAATAGCAGTGTTTCATTTTTATGTGCCGACACTGGATGTATACAGGAGCAAGTCTGGGCGGTGCAGAACAAATAAGAGTGGACTTTTAAATGAAAGGCTTGTCAAAGTGTTATACATCGAAAACTGCCATGGACAAAAAAAATGACACGCAAGCTCCCAAAACCCCACCTTTAACAAGCGCCACGACTTTTCGATAATTTTTTATTTATTTTTTTAAGTTTTGTTGGGGAAAGTAACCAGCCTCCTCATTCCATGTTACCCACAACGTCCATCAATTAATTTGTGTAGATAGACATACGAGTTCCCTTTTATGTCAAAGCGAAGCTAAGCTGAAAACCAAAATCTAAATGGAAAAAAACTAATTCTGGGGCGCCCAGTGAAACCTGTCTTGCACTCCAGCCGTTTTTTTCTTTCAAATTCCATTCCATACCGTTTCTTTAATTAGTCACTGTCTTGTGGCTTCATTTGCGGGAAGTGTGTTGAAAACCGGGACATGTTGTATGTGCTGTGCATGGCAAGCAGGGGCAAAAAAAAAAAAAATTAACGAACAGATCGTTCATGAAAAAACTTCGCGGAAAACCGGCCTCGACCACATCTCATTTGTAAATTCACACTTTGCCATTGACATCTGCTGCTAAGTCATACACCCATATCTGGATACATGCTAAAGGACTTGTTAACAATTCGGCAGAACAAACAAACCCCGAAATAACATAATGTCATGCGATCCATTATAGAGACGATAAGTGAAAAAAAAATGTCGGGATTCGCCATCTTTGCTGTCTTTTTAAAGTGCAATAGCCATACACAAAAATTCAAGAACTCACAAACGGTTAACACACGTTAATCACATAGAATAACTTTCTAACCACGTACTTCATTTTCGTGCATTTTTTCTTAAAAATATAATAAAATAATGTCTAGAACAAGACGGGTTCCAAATTCGGAATTTTCGTTTCCTTTTTTGCATTGGTGAAAAATTAATTCTCATTTTTCAAATTATTAAGGGTATAAAACTAAAAGGCGTACCGGTCAAGTAAACGAAATTCGTATTAGCTACATTACTGACAGGAAGTTTTATAAGAATATTGCGAACTTCTTACGTAAATTATTTTCTGCCTTCCCCCATGCTATCGTGGCCTAGAAATCGAAGCTCCCGTACTGCACTGTACTGTACACCAGGGGTGTCCAACCGTTTTTTTCGATTCGCCAACGTGTTGGCGAATTCGCCAACGTTGGCGAATTGAAGATAGGGTTGGACACCCCTGCGTGTACACGATGTAGCTTGGCTAACCATAGCTCGGCGTAGGCGGTTGGCAGGCTAGGGCCGAACTTGGAAATGTTCTTATCGAGAAGCGATGTCTTTATTAACTTAACATAAAATATTTCCCAATTGCAGAGTATGCTATATCAAAGGAGTTTTGTGTGGTAAGCTTGCATTATTAACTATTATCTGTCGTTTCAAATTTGTTCATTTACTTCTTCTTCTGCAAATGACTAATTTATTATAAACTATCGAAACAAGCCTTGGATTTCTTTGCATACCTATTGGCATGCTCAACTTTACTGTTACAAGGTTTATGACAATATATACCGGGTTTAGCTAACAGTTGTTCTGAATTCCCGCATACGACAAGCTATCTTCTTCTTTAATGTCTGTGCATAGCTAAGATATACGGGAGCCCTGATATCTAAAACCTGGGCCGCCTGAGCCAAAAGATGAAACAACTGACGTTCGTTTTATGGTATTGTCCAAACCGCCTCATATTTACTTTAGGGCACAAAAAGTATACTACTATGGGAGGAAGGGGAACCCTTTACGGCGGCTAACTTTTCGTGAGTGTGGGTATATGGTTTTGATATAATATAAGTTTTTTATTGGACGAAGCGAATCATTAGCGTTAACATTGCGATACGACGAGTCCCAAGGGTCATAAAATTCAGCTTTAGACTCCCTTTTAAAACCAACACAACTTCATTTCCCTTTGATTAAACACGGTAGTTATCATTCTTTCGAGAAGACACGACTTCGGTGCCCTTCCAACCCGTCTGTCGTTGGCCCCAGTGTATCTTGTAGCGAACGACACAGATGCACAGAAGAAGAAAAAAAACTGTATCCGAAAATCGGTCCATAATTTAATTTAAAAAGGTACAGGTTATGTGCAATCACTTGTCTACATTTTTTTCTTTCCAATATTAAAGCAGCTTGATTGGATTACCGTGATGTAACGGAAGTATGATCCTCGAATCATCTTCCAAACAAAAGGACCCACCCATTTCATCTGAGCAGAGCACTTTCCAACGGGCGTAGCCTTCACAGCAAGTTTCACAGTCCCAGACCGAAGGTAATTAAACAAAACTATATCCTTAAAAATAAAATAAAAAACGTCTAAGTAATTCCAGATTCCCTGGCGTCAAACAGGTTTAGATCTGTTGCCTTTTTTCTCTTAACGGCTTAACGCAGAAGATTCTTTCGTTGGTAACACCATTACCTCACATTCAAACAAGCGAAGAAGAAAAAAAGAAGGATCAGCTAATCAACTCCTCTACTCAAATTTTCAATTCAGGATTCCCAATTCCTTTTTCTACGCCGTATTTTGATATAAGAAAACAAAAAAAAAGGGTTTACATATACGACAGAACCGCCAATTTGTACTGGAATTATTCATAAGTTCGACCCGAGTTTTAAACACGGTCCGGTCCCTAAAACGAAAACCGATAAGCCTGAAAACTAAAAAAAAAATAGTAAACCGTTATAGTGGGCTGCCTTGACCATTGCCCGATTACCAATTCCTAATAAAAAACAGTTTCCGTTGATTTTCTTTTACCTTTTTTCACTTTTTCAGCAACCTATTGAATATTCCATGCTTTTTTTCTCGCTCCGCCGTCCCTTCTCTTGAAGCCAAGATACCGGAGCAGAACCCGCCATACTCGGGTAGCTACACCCGTCATGCAACCCTAAGAGCAAGGAAAAGGGGGAATAAACGATAAGAAGAAAGAGGCAAAAGGGCAGCTGAGAAGAGAAAAGAGAGAGGCTGCAAGCGTCTCCCAATATATGCATGAATTTGACTAGCCAAAAGCTTAAAGTCCTTCAAGAACCACCACAATCGTCATAGCCACAGGTAGAGCGTCAGTTTACCAACTGATTTATGCCCAAAGGAAACCGCTAGCCGTCAGAATCCTTGCAGGTTTGTGTTTTTTTCGCTCAGCCCTCCATATTCACCCTATGTCCTCCCTTTCTGTTTTCCCCTGCACTCTAAAGAAGGAGAATAAAGGCTTGTGCCATTTTAATCTCGATTTTTGTAAAGTCGAGATTAAAATAGACCAAAAATAAAAAGGTGACTTAGGAAATCGACTTGAGCCGGATTGAGACAGGCCGGACTTCTGGCGTTACCCCGGCTTGCCTCGTACTGGCTTTAACGGTGGCAAATAGGGGACCGAGTGAAGCGAGTGGCATCTGTCCGGGTTGCTTGGCGCTCATCCGGGATGCCTAGTAGCCGTTTCAAAATTCAGTCGCAATTTCTTTCTTATTAGCAATTTTAAGATGATGAAGCCAACGGGAATAAGTAAACCTAAGGTTTGTTGGAGTTTTAATTGTAAAATTCCATTTCCCATAGTTTTCATAAAGAGTACCGTTATTTAATTAACGCTTTCTTATTTGTAATTTTAAATATAACCATACAGACGTCAGTCTGCTTGCTTAACAATGAAAAAATAAAGCCGGAGTAAGGCTTCGAGTCCGGCCTGGCCAAAGTTTCTTCCATTCTTATTTTTATTTTTTATTTTTGGGCTCCTAAGACTACAAGAAGACCAGAGAGAAACATAAAGAAGTTCTTACGTCACTATTCTTTGTTGAAGAATTACAAAGACGCTCATTTCTTATAGTCCATTAAATCAGACTTTATAAGAACGTTATATAAGCTATGCCCACAACTTGGCTATTATGACAACAATCTTTCGTGACCGGAAGCTTTCAACGATGGCTCTCATCAAGTCCTATTGTTGTACGAAAGGCTAAACATGCACGCACCAATGCCATCCTAGGCTTTTTCTTTAATAAAAAAAATAAAAGGTAATAGCTGCAAAAGATATCTCCAAGAATAGAGTAAGAAATCTAGTTTCCAGTAAAACAATGCTTTTCCGTGCGCGAGATAGCAATTGAGTTATTAGAACAATAATATTTAAAATAATTTCATTTGAACTTGCCGCGCGGCGTTCTGTGTACGGAAGCGAATGGACAACTACGGTGCGAACAAAGTCAGGCAGCGCGCTGATTGGACCAACCCTTTTCCATACGCCACGGGGAAATGGCGAACGTTTACCGTTTCATAATACGGGACCCGCTCTTCAGAAACATGTGAAATAAACGTAATAATTCTGAGAAAAATCTATATAACATAACATCGAAACAATATCTCCCAGAATGCAATTGTTGTGACTATTGCCCTTCAATACAGGCGAATGGGTGCGCGCGTATAGGTTATACGTGTCCACTGTCCGAATTTTGGTGTTCCTAACATGAAAAGAACTGATTGGGAATTTAATGTGGAACATTTCCAAAGAAACTTACCTCAAGCTGTTTATCAGCTTGGATTAAACATGTGCTGATAGGTGCTGGTAGAGTTTAAAGCCTTTTAATTGGGTCCATAAATCGCGTCAACTCATCTCTTTCCCAACTCTTTCAAATACACAATACAAATATGAGACGTATAACAATTTCGACTCTCTTCTTCTTCCGAAGAATACATTGAAAATAGACAAAAGCTTCCCCTAAAACAAGACACAACCAAAACCAACAAACAAAAAGATCCCAGAGGAAAACATTCCGAAGTTCTCGAAAAAGGTTGCTTTGATGGTCAAAAGCTTATCAGCGAGGAAGCTTAAGTGATGGAGAACTTGTCGTGATCCATTAAGAAAGGCTTGTGCGGATGAGTCAGTGTGCATAGAGAATTGGGTTTGGATGCGTTTTCCCAACAAGAACCTGGATGGAAAAAATATCCGCGCCTAATAATGCGTGGCTGGTCGGAGCCACAACAAGATTGGGGCGGAGTTAGGACTTTTTGGCAAAGAGGCTTTGTGTTCTTCTCCTTTTGTTTATATAGAGGAGTTGTTGGGATTATTCCAAAGTTGAAAGCCGTGTAAGTTGAAAAGTCACAGCAGCTCCCTTCCAGGTAACGGTATATTAACTTTACGGTATGCAACACTATACAAAAAAATTCCTGATAATTTATCAATAAATTTTGTAAAAGAAACTATACATATTTTGTTCTTTACTTTTTATTTTTGCATTCAAAATAAGGCATACTATTGTACTGTCGAGTTCAACCTTTATTATTTCTTAACGTACCAAAAAAACTTTAACGTACCAAAAAAAAAATTACAAGCTCAATCACAAAAAACGACGTTTTCTTCGCGCCATCACGCGATTGCCGGCCTGCCGGGCCGAGATCCGCGCCTGGTAGCCTTTGGGCAAGTTTCGGGTCGGCTTCGCAGTCGAGAGCCCTTCCCCTGGCAATGTGACCGAATGCGCCGGTTCCCACTATGCGGGTAACGCTTCCTACATGGCGTTCAGCAGAGCCCGCAAGTCACGGCGCGAAGAAAAAGTCATCTTTTTGTGATTGAGCTTGCAAATTAACCAAAGCGCCTACAGACTTGTTTGAGCATTCAAAAGAAAGGTCACGGTACGGTCCCTATGAGATCTGGGATCGATTTTGAATGCGCTCATAGGTAAAGTCGCTATGCCGCCGGCCAACTGTCCCCCAATGTTATAAGGATAGCAAAATTTGAAATTTGGCGGAAAGGGGCGGAGCTTAAGCCGCTAAATAATGAATTACTCGGTTAATATGCATAATTGACATAGGGGTTCTTCAGCCAGAACACTTCATTTGGTCTCCTCTATAACGTATTTTTTATTTTTCCGTACCTTACTCCCTCTTTCAAAAAACAAAACAGTTTTATTTATGAATAATGGATGTTCAATAACATCTTGAAGCCATTCCTGCATGAGGAAATTCTGTTCATATTACAACCCTCTCTCGCCTGGAAAGATTTCAATCAACTGTTTAAAACATCCCATTATTTCCATTGTTTGAACAAAACACATATCCCAAACCTTCTTCAGCTGTCCATATTAGCATACTAGCCAAAATTCGCGACTCTTTTCTTAAAAAATGCACATGAACTGAAAGGGGGCGAGTACGTGTTGATCTTCAAATACATAAAAATTCATTTTAACAGCAGCAAGCCACGCACCTTCGGTTTTTGTTTAGTCCATAATCTTTATACGCGACGAGTTGTTTACATAAAACTGGCTGAGCCGTATATCTTTTGAAGTTTCAAGACCTCCCCAATTTGCTGTTCAGCAAAACCCTTTATTTACGATAGTCTATTCATGTTTAAAGCTTTACCTGTGGCATATAAATATAAGCGACGTCCAGTAATTCTTCGAAATTTCATCACAAGTACGTAGGCTACCCTGTGTAGTAAATCATGACCACTCAACGTAGGCTACCTGTTTTCCATTTTCTCAATAAAATTCACGTCTAAATAGAGAATGAAAGAGCAATCGCCTCCAGAATCACATTCTGAGATATTTTTTAATTTCTATAAACTTAACTCATAATTACGACGTTTATTTCACATTTTTATAAGGTGTGGTTCCCGTATTATCAAACGGTAAACTTTGGCCATTTTCCCGTAACGCAAACGTGTGGGACAAGGGTCGGACCAATCACCGCGCTGCCTGACTTTGTTCCGCGCCGTAGTTGTCCATACGCTTCCGTCCACAGACCACCAGGCGGCAAGTTCAAATTTAAATTTTCTGAATCATATTATTTTAATAACTCAATTGCTATTCCGCACACGGACGAATGCGTTATATCACTGGAACCTAGATTTTTTACTATATTTGTTAGGTGTGGTATTTGTTGGTGGTTATTGCCTCTTTAAGATATTCCCAAAACAACGGAATTTGTGGAATTTGTGAAACAACGGATTCAAAAGTTTAAAAGAATTTGCAGTGGATTCAACATTGTGCTCGTAAGAATTTAAAACAATAGCGAGGCCCTAATGCATCTATTATATACACCTTTTTATCAAGTATTAATCTTTTTTAATATTTCGCATATGATTGAAACATAAGAAATCACGTTTGATCCCTTGTTGGCCTGTTTATCTACCCAGTAGCTCTCTCTCTATTCGACTGTTCTCTTGCTTGGTGTATGATGGTGGTTGAAACGGCGTAAGGAATCTTTTCTTTGGTTTTGTTTGCCCAGCAACTCATGCACCCAACTAATATTCCAGGTGCACTGATTGGAAGCAGACACGCCAGGCCAGCGCAAAGGAACAACCTTTCATCAGTTGGCACTTGGGGGGGAGAGATAAAAACCTCCACGCTCTGTTGCTGCTTCCAAAAGCCGCACTCACTAACCCACACAAGCATCTCTTCAATATGCATAGATGCATTATCAAGAAAATTCTATATTACAGATTCCTTTTGCCCTTTTCCTTCGCCTCCTCCAATCCACACTCTTCTTCTCTCTAGACTCTTCTTAAGTTGTGTCCATGTGTTATGTGTTTTATATACATAAATATCCAAGCAAAAAAAACAGGTGAGCGCAAACAAAATATACTACTCGTGGAATTTATAGGAGCCAGTTGCGGACTCCCTGATGCTTGACAGAATTTTTCGGCTGATGGTTGAAATATTAGCTCATTGTCGTGTACACGAAACGAATCTTGCACAACGTATGTAAATACTGTACGGCAAATTTTTTCATACCTTTTACCCCGCTCACTCCTCAGCCTCATTTACATACACCCATTTGCATAGTTACCATCACCTTGAAAATCGCTTATTTCGACTTCCAGTTGGAAGCAGACATCACCGTCTGCTGTTCAATGTGTTGAAGAGCTAGAAGGCGTTGCCAAAAAGGTCTGAGCCCTTGTAGAAGCTAACGCCTCCTGTAGTACTTGTTCCTCTATAACACTGTAAAGCCATGCTACGACTTCGGTAAAAGGGGTAAAAATATGTAACTCTGGAAACTGACTTGAAAATTTTGAATAAATGTTATCTAAAGTTCTTTTCAGTGATTCGCGAAAGCTGTTTTTCCTTCCAATTCTAACAAAACACAACCGAGGAAACTTGAAACAAACCAGCGTACCCTTAAAGGGACGTTATAAGGCACCACACCCACCCCAATGAACAATTCTTCCACAAAATGTTGCCGATTTGAAAACCACGACCCATGACAACCCAGAGAACGACCCCCATAACTCAATTTCTGCCAATCAATCAAATTTCTTCTTAAGTTTCTTACATTTCTTAAATTTCTTCTTTAAATTTCTTACATTTCTTAAATTGTTTCCTACATTTCTTATTTTTTTCTAAATATGACTATACGCCTGTACGCATGCGTGTACAGTACTTCATACTATACGTAGGCGTGTAGGCTATTTCATGTACCGTAGAGGCCTCTAAACGAAATACAGAACAAAGATTAACGCAAGTTCGAACTTGCACCTCCAAAAACCATGTTGCATGATGCTGTTACGTATCGGTATCCGTATACCCCACGAAACCCCCAATTTCTGTACAATGAATCAAGGAGAAGGTAATCAGTCTTGTCAGACTATTTTCACCAAAGCAATAAGATTGGGTATCCATTTTCCATCAAAGTTTCACAATGTAAACCCTCAAAGCTTGTATATTCAGCTTTTCATTCAGTAAACATTTTTTAAAAAATCGCCATAGAACACGAGTTCTTTTCACTTCTCATCAAAGAGGACCTGATTTTCTAGCTTTGGAGATACCGTACATCAAAGAGAGCCTATATGCAATTTTGGAAGACGAATCTAAGATCTCATCAGTCGACTCATCCATCAAATGGCTCTTCAGGAAACATGACAATAGACTTGGGTCAATCTAAATCGCGATGGATGTTCATTCTATCGCTCATAAGACCCCTTGGAAGCATATATCAGACATTCGCATACATTACATACTCTTATACAAGGCCAATACATATATGACCCTTGCAATTACCAGTCAATGTCGCAACCTCGCAAGGCTGAAGTTGGAAAATATAAATACGAGTAATTCAGAACCCATACAATGGTATGGCATGCATATTGCCTTGTAAACAAACTAAGCACGACTTACCGGACGTTTAATTTTCATAGCGTCATTAAAGTATCGTCCCACCCGCCATTTTCCCTTTATCACATTTCTTGATTAACAAACTGACAACCAAATTACCTCGTAGTGATTGTCAATATAGCCAATATCGTCAATATCCTAGAAACGACCAAATAACTCAACTAACAAAAGAACTTCACCTTTTCTTATACTGTGCGATCAAATATATCAAAACTCAACTTGAAAAACAAAAAAACAAAAAATACAGTATCAAATCAAGCTAAAAAAATAATGTTGGGTTATATTCTTTTCGATAACCTTTGGCGTCTTTAAAGCACACTATAAATGGATTTCCTAGCATACAAAGCGAGAAAAGCCATAATCCCCGAAGCAGAGTAATCTAACAGTAAGTAGACGCTCATGGCTCATGGCCTCCTCGTGAATTTGCAAGTCATTCTTCCCTCAAAACTCCAAGTTGGAAGAACAAGTGAGGAGTTATGGTCTGTAGAAAAACCAGCCACGCGACTTTTAACGCCACGTCATTATTTATACAGTGCACATCAAGCCCCTTGTACCAAGTCCAACAAGGTGCCACATAACAACACACGCGTCTTTACAAACCCATTAGCCATTTCTCAAACTAACTCGACTCTGCTGCTCGCCTCATGCTGATACGCTGCCTTTCCGCTCTTCAAAAAGCTTCACGACCATCACCATCACAATAAACAGCTTTTATACTACTCTTGTTTTACGTGACTGAAATTTCCAAGAATTACAAATTCGGTCGTTGCCGTAAGTTCTTGTCTCTTAGCTTTTACAATGGAGTGTTTCCTTTAGCTCAATTAAAGCAGCCACGTTGGTTTTGACATTAAGTCTTGAACTTTTTTGGGGGGGACCTTGCCTACGTATACTTTAACTGACGATTTCAGGAGATTACACGGTACCAATTTGTAACCTAATTTTAGATAAGGAGGGTGTTGACGGATTTTCGTGGCTGACGTCATGCAACTTTTCCAGTTCCGGTTCACTAAGCAAGGCGCAAGGGTACCATCACGACCCGTTTAAACATAATGAACTTCCCTCCAGTTTCAATTAGTTTTTAGGGCATTGCTCCGTTTCGGGAATACTGTAGTTGAATGATGACTTTACGTACAGTACTTCGCAGCGAAGGTATACTTTGCACGAGATGTTCTTTGAACGATTTCGCCAAGTGCTTCCTTCGTATTATAGTTAGAATAAAGGAAAACTGTATTAGAATAAAGGGCAATAAAAGGTAAACAGACCGGTCTCATTGTGTTACCCGGGTTGCATCGCAAAAAATAAAGAAACATTAAATTAAATATTGGGAAATCCTTCTAAGCGCTTAAGAAACAGTAAAATATGGGCTAAAAGTGTACGTGGAAAAGATATCCTCCCAATCAAATTGCGACCTTGCCAGTTAGCATCTTAAAAAAAAAACATTTCATTGTTGCCAACAATGAAACGGTAACGGGCTACTAAGGGGCGAAGTCGCACTCTGATTGGACGGGTTTTGTTCCACATGTACAGTACTCTCCAAAAAACGACCCCAACAAACCACACTGTCCTAATGGCCCGCAACTGTGCGTCTGGGAACAGCACTACGAAACAACACTAGGCTATTCGCACGGCCATTCGCAGCACTGTTTCCAGACACGCCGTTGTGGGCCATTAGAACAGGGTGGTTTGTTGGGGTCGTTTTTTTAAGAGTACTGTACACTTTTGGCTGGACACTACTGTGTGTGCAGTACATAAACTAGTAACACTTGTGTTTTGGGTTTGGATCACCGTCCAAAATATCCAACCAGAAACAAATTAATACAAACTTAAAAGCACGCTACCGTGGCCCCATACTAGTCACTGCTGAGTTACTAAGAGGTACGCCAGAGTAACGCTACAAGTCCGGAGTTTTCCAAGTCGATTTCCTGGGCTACTGTAAAGCTCCCGTGAAGTTCTTCATAAGGTTAGGCCGAGACTCGTAGCATTACTACGGCCTGCTCGCGAGTGGAGCAAGAAAATGCAATCTTAATAATACACAATACCGAACCAATTCTGGATCTTAACCGCAATTCGTCGTGTTACCACTGGCTTGATTATCACATTTCACTCAGCCTTCTTGTTGGGCTGCAAAATTACTTCGTCGTAGGGTCTAAAGACTATACAAAATTTACTTTAAAGGCTCACTCTTTCTTAAAAGTATGTACTTCATTCTAGTGCATTTATGCCCTGCTCCTAGTTGAGCTAATTTAGTCTAGAATCTTCAAAAAGGCACCAAAATCACCTGATGGGGAAGCTGATACGGTAAGAAAATTGAGCCAAAAAACGTGCATTGAAAGGTAAACAAAATTCTATTTCTTTCCATACATCGCTGCTACATTCTACCAAAAGCTTCGCATTGGCATTACACACAAGAGTTAGACATGCAGTCGTTTGCTGCAGCTGCCACGCAATCACGTACGGGGTACATATATAACCGTTCATACAAGCCCCAAACCTTCTCTATATGGGATAATGCGGAAAGGGAGAGCTAAAACCATAGAGAACGTGAATCATACTAACTCAACTCCACATATCACATCTATAGAACATGAGCTACAACCAAACTATCTTGTAATCGAATTTGTGACTGCTTCCCAAACACAATTACTAGCTAAAAAGGGGGAGGGGGTACCAGACTTTCCTTGGCCAGCAAGGAAATACAAATAACGTAAGTATACATAAATAACGCATGTATGTAACTTCGATTAATATATAAAGAAGTATTATAGTCTATACTCTATAGCATACCCAAGTAGGCCTTGCTAAGCGTTATCTGACCCCAAATTTGCAAACACTGAGTCATAAATCATCTTTTTTTAAGAAAAAAATTCACATTCACCTCTAAAAATAACAAATCACTTAAAAATTCCATCAAATTGAAAAAAAAGCCAGGTAAGAACTTAACGCGCTTGAAGCTTCCAAAACAGGTCCTGGGCGCATTTCCCCCCATTTTCTAAGCTTTTCATCTCATCTTACAGCGCTAACCCAATCATCTAACGGTCACCCGCAGGTAAACTAGTCTGCCCTAAAGCCTTTTGAATATAGGAAGATGGAACTTACCTGAGCAGAAACGGGAAACCAGCCACGATAATCTTCAAAGAATCGCTTCTCTCCCTTTTTCTTTCTCCCACAACTACACGCGATATGCACCCACCTGTAACCCCTTGTATAACACATACATTGTTTTTCGGTCTTAAGATCTTAACGCGATTGATATATTATCATCCAAGGCCCCCAAACTAAGAAGTGACAATGTCCAGGTAAGGTGTCACGCAGCCTACTTGACCTCATCAATTTATGTACCATGCCTTATTCGCTCCTCCAAAAATTCCGAAGGAATACCCCATGAACCCTCAAATCTAGACTCATCCTGGGAACAGCGCCTAATATGAACTGAAAAAGATTCCAAGCTATGTAAACAAACCTCACCTGAGCGTCTCCCGAGAGCATTAAAGTTAAATGAACCTACAAGAATGCGGAATTCTATGGACACGGAGAAAAGCAGAAAAACTTTTGCCAAACAGGCAATTATTTCCCCTAGCTGTATGCATAAAACATGGCAGATTTTGTAGTTTTTTCTCTGGGTACAGGAGGCATAATTACAAGGCGAGTTTCTTTCGGGAAATGAACGCGGCTAGTACATAAAAAGAAAGAAAGAAATATCATATTCATACATGTCCGCACGGGACTACGGAGGTTAGAACTTGCTAAAAAAGTTGAGAAGAAAAAAACACGAAAATCATGGTAGTTTGTGTTTTATGTGGCTTGGAAAAAAGGTTAGGCCATGTAGATTTAGGCAAGACCGCACAAGGGAAAATAAAAAAAAAAGCTATATAATTCGTGACGCGGTTAAATTACTCGACCGGACACCTTTTATTATACCCACAAGCTCCCAGTTTGAGAAGAAGCCCCCGGCTTCGCTTTTGACACTTCTGCGGTTCGCGTACTGCTCGGCTTCGCAGCTCACGGTTTATTCTAGAAGGCTGTCAGTGGAATCTGCTAATATAATGTTTTACTGTAACTGTAAAAAAAATAGCAGAAATAAATGTTCACAAGGTAGATACTATAAAATTATACAAACCTGATATATTAGGACTATTCGACCCAGATTCCACAATTAATTTACTATTTTTTTAGTAATTACAGGTCGAGGTTTAACAAGATTAACTTAGGCTATATGTAGTGTAGACCACATTCTAAATAAGGTTTACACCTTTATACTGTGGTGCACACGATAAACAGCCTTCGAAAGCAATTCGTTTTGAAGTTTGTGTTAGTATAATCATCGATATTAAATAATGTAATAAAAAACAGTAATTTCGGTATTAATACAGTTCTCGTCTTGTATGAAAAACTCATAAATCTTCCAAGGTTTTTCCACGGGTTGAAAAACGAGACAAACCGCTCCAAGCTGGCTGTTTCAAATCTTGCACGTTTGAGCTTCGCAATACCCTAGCAAAAAACAACTAAGTACTAAAAAAGGAAAAAACGAAAACATGAAACGTTCTGCAGCCATCTAAGGGTCGCGTCAATACATCTTACCGGATGATGGGTGCTGCGGAACTCTTTTGCCTAACATCTTGAATAACCACAGCTATGGCCAGTTGTGTATGTTCTGGAAACCTCCAAACACAACAGACACACAAAAAAAGGGGGAAATGGCGTACTCACTATACGTTGTAAGGCAAACGGTCCCCATAAATCAAATTGAAAGGTAAGATTTGTGCAAGCTGAAACTGCCTCCCTATGCTAATCGCTTAGCCCAGGGTGGCTAATATGTAATACGGTTCAATAATAAGCCTGGCTTTTTCTAAAAACGGCGTGTCTCTTCGGGTTCGCTTCCCTCTCGCTCAACATAATCTCTCTATCTTACCTCCACTGGAAAAATCCTTGAAAAATCCCTACCGATGATGCGAAGCTCTATAATGACCTATTGAGTCTGGCCCCATAATTCAATGTCTGCTTATTCAAACGTCCCTTTCTCGTTTGTCTTGACCGTTGACCACAATCCCAGCAAGCAGCTTATTTGACTAGTTGCAACGATGCTTAATCTGCGTAGTATGGGATATATAAAAGACCCTTAAACAATAAAAGAAACACGTTCTCTATAACCAATAACCCATGCTGGGATCTTGCCCTCTATCGGATATCTCTCCATAAAATACAACTACAATCACGTTTGTAGTATACACACATACAAGTGCAAACACCCCCACACACAAAATGCCTTCAAAATTAAGAGTACAAGTTCTAATTCCTATTCTTTTTTTTCTTATGCACATAATATATAAAAAATAGACTTAAAAAACTCACGTGGCTTTCTGACGTCTGGTATCAGTAGCCGAGAGCTTTATTTACTATTTTGACCATGGGAATAAATAATAAAAATGGTAACAAACCACGCCACGCCGCGACCACGCCAGGGCTTGGCTGCGACGTCACAACAAAGAATATTGTAGACAACCAAGCATCCATTCAAATCTGAGCATGTAACTTTGAAGGCAAGTGCTCTTTACTTTTCACATATCTAGAAAAATACTATAAAATCTCTTGTTAAATTAATAAAACGTAAGAGATTGCTCTCGTATACCAAAGCTTATTGATGCGAAACAATCACAGATGGCACTGATGGTTGTTATTGTTTTGCTGAAGCCTTGCGTAAGAAATTACACAAATAAATAAAGGGCTAATTGCCGGCAAAGTTTCTATGCTTGTTTTTTATTCTGAAAAGTACAATTTTTGACCACAATTTACTTTAGCAGCACAATGTCCCAAATAAAGTAGTCAAACTTTCGGAACAAGATTTCTCGTAAAAGGCTTATCAGATTTGAACGTAATCTAAAACGAAAGATTTATTTTGTTAGTATTTAGCTAGTGCCCAACCAAAGGCCATATTTTTAGGTAACGTATTTCTCATAGTTGAAAAATGCATTTGCATATTGCTAATGTATTACTCATTGGAAAAAAATTGATTTGGGTATGTACTAGCTGTTGGCAAGCTCAAGATTACGCTTCATGAAATGTATTGGTTATCACAAAAAGGTGTTCCGAAACTTCCCATGCTAACCGCCTAAACCGAGCTAAGGTATACGGGAGCCTTAATACACAGGTTGTTAGTTTGTTTATACTCGCAAATTACAGGCAAGTTGATACGCTAGTTTATACTGGAAATTATACACTATAGTAGTTTAGTTGACTTTAAAAGTTATTTTTTGTGGTCAAATGTGCTTAGTAAACAGTAGTAGCTTAGTAAAAAACACAAAATTTTTATTTAAAAATTTCACCTTCATCATCGTCATTAGCAAAATTTTCTAAATACCCCCAAAATTCGTTTCAGTTTCCTCATCCTCAGTCAAGTTGTCGTCAGTCTCGTCTCGTCCTTCACCTTCGTCCATAAAAATCGATTTGTATCTTTTTAAATCAATTTTTGATGGTTGATGCAGAAACTTTTTTCCTTCTACGCTTCTGATATCCATTTACAAAGGACTTCTTCAAAAGACGCTCGTTTCATGTTTACTGACTTCGTAACTTCTGTATATATCCACTTATCATCCAGTTCTCCCATTTGTGTCGAAGACGTGGTTTAAGTGAATCATGTACAGTACAGTACCTTAAAAAAACGACCCCAACAAAGCGTACCGTCCTAATGGCCCGCAACTGTGCGTCTGGGAACAGCATTACGGACCAAACGAACGGCTATTCGCACTTCGCAGCACTGTTTCCAGATGCGCAGTTGCGGGCCATTAGGACAGTACTTTTTTTAAAGGTACTGTACACTGCTATCTAACACCGGCAACACCTGCTAATAGCTTAGTAAAGAGTGGTAGCTTAGTAAAGATAGCCTAAAAAGTTTTAGTTTCAAAAAAGTTTACTAAACGAGTAGCTTAGTAACGGGTAGTAGCTTGTAAACATAAAACAGGGTAAACACAATGTTAAAAATTGAAAATATAAAATTAAATCCACTTAAAAAAACCACGTGGCTTTTCTGACGTCGCCGGCATTAATTTCCATAGTACCAGAAAGCTTTATTTACTGTTTTAAGCACGGGAATAAACAATTTCCATGGTAACAAGCAACACCACGCCTCGTTTGGTTGTAACGTCACAAAAAAGAATACTGTAGACTGCCAAGCATCCATTCAAACCTCAGCACGTCGACTTTGATGGCGATTGCTCGTTCGCTTTCCCATAACTAGAAAATGACTATAAAATCCACTGTTAAATGAATAAAACATAAGAGATTATTAGATAGTTTGTCAAATTTGTTGTAAACTGCAAATACCGTAAGCAAAAATGTACTAGAAATTGCAAAATGTCAAATCCACTCTGAAAAGAAAAAAGGTGAAATTGCAGTAAGGGAAAATGATTTCATGTATAAAGTCAGTATACGAGAATAATGTTAACTTTACCTTACGGAACTTCGAAGCTTTGACTGAAGAAATTCATTTCCAACAGAAATGTTTAGGTGTCACCGTCTAATGACGTCAATTTTTTCTAGACTCTGACGACGTTACGAGCAAAAAGCAAGGGCGAAAGGAAATTGTTAGCTGTCACAGGGAGAAAATTTGCCTCTACGTCTATTCCATGGGCGGTCCCGTAAAGAAAAACACAAGTCCACGTCCAACACAGCAGGAGAGCACACAACAGTTGAACAAGGAGAATATGCTATCCACCTTATTGTAATCTATTCCAAGAATTTCAACTATTTTTTCCTTCAAGTTTTAATTTTTTTTTTTTTTTAATTTGGCTCCTTTGGGGGAGAGATACGAAATATGGTACAAGTTTTGTTAATGTGATGGGTGGATGGTTTCTCTCGTGTGGGTAAAAAACAAGGGGGGAAAATACGATACCTGGGAGAAGGAAAAAGATTCCGGATAATCGTTGAACTTTGTTGGTTTTACACGACACTCTCAGTTTGACTTTTTTGTCTTCCCTTTTTGTGTATATCAATAAGGCTTCATTGGATTTTAATAGAAAGGCGCTGGCTAACGTGTTCGAAACTAATGGACGAAACCGCAATGCGCTTCTTTATTCGAAAAGAAGGACGAGAAGATACAGTTACAAAACTGCATGGCTTGGATAAATAACTTGTGATCAAATTCATTTCTTTCCCCTCCAAGTCAGCATCGAGCAACATGTCCCACGCTACTCAGGTAACAATAGGATCGAGAATATAACCTTCTAGACAGTACATTTTATTCGCATTGCACGCTGAAATCTTTCTTTTTGCGTCAAATAGATAGCCTTGAAATATGGCAAAAAGCTTGATTATTTCTTTTCTTTTTACGTTTGGATGTTTTTAATTATATTACGGTCATTAAGCTTCAAGGACAAAATGTCATTTGTATGTTTGTGTGGAGAAATTTCCATAAGTGGTTAGTGCAGGACCAACACAGTAAAGTCTAGCTCAGAAAATTTCCTAGTGAAACCTAAATAAATGCGAAAAATTGGCCTTTCTTAATAACTATATAGAATAAAGAGGGACATCGTAATTTAGTCAATTTCACCTTACGCTGAATTGCCCAAATTTAGAACAATATTCCGCGACAACCTTTTTACGTTTACGAGTCATTTTTGGGGGTTAAGTTCTTTTATTTTAAAACTCAAAATGCATTCGATCAGAATGAATAGCAAGGGATTTTTCTATATTCGGCTTATTTCATACAGTTACCAATGAATTTCCACTTGCTTCATCTTAACTATTAATAATTAATTTGTTTGAACTTTACAGTTTTAAATGCTTGTGTTAAAAAATGTACCCTATTTTATGGGCACAAAGGCACCATAATGTTTAACTGTAAGACCATTTAATTTTGTTTATCCAAAATTCTCCATTTATTACTGCAGAAATGTTGTAATTCAATACACACGTGCAATTTAAAAAGGAAATATTTTATTGGCAGCAAAGGTACAAACATATTTCATTATAAAACTGGCAAGCATTTTTTTTTGCTGCGTACTATTCAGGGCTGGGCTTTTCTCATCATATGTATGTACCGGGTTATGTCAAGAGTTGTACTGCGTTTTCTCATGCTAACTACTTGCTGTGCATAAGGTGTTATATTCGGGGAATGCAGTAAAATCAGTAAAAAATAGTATTTGCTTGAAAAATTACTTTAACCTCTTGAATCTTGGACTTCAACCGGATCCAATTACTCTTAGTGTGAAAAAAATTATAGATTTTTTAACCATGACAAAGATAATTTTCCGAAAATAAAATAAAGTTATTTAAAAACATAAATAAATCATTACGAAATCTGCGTTTTCATGTTACACAAACAAGATATAGCCTCTGAAAAAATACACAATTCGTAGAGCTTTAAAAAAATGTCTAGGTATATGGTTAAAGGAGCTTGAACAGCACACGAAAGCCCAATGCTACAACGATTTATCAAGGTAAATAGGCTTGTCAATGGGGAAGCAAGCAACAACCGCAATTTACTGGCATCGGACCTTTCAATCTTTCCCTTTTTTAAGTCAGTCATTCTTACCAATTCTAACCAACTACTTCAATTCCACCCTCACCCCCGGTTACTTAAAACCGTCCCCTAATCCCACGAAAATGGCTATATATTCTCGTTTACTCCCCCCCCCAAGAAAGGAAACCATAGATTTGACTCCCCATTTAAATTTTGTTATTCTTTTAGGCTGAGAAACAAGCTCATAGTAATATTGTCTATATTAAACTGTATCTATAATGAATATACATTAAATTAATTGTAACCTAGTCTGATACATGAACTGAAGTAATGCCTTATGACGTGATCGGTCATTTAAAAAAAAGTAATTCTTGTGTCGCGGTGCCTCCTGTTGCTGTTGTGGGGTCCCTTGTAATTCCCTTTTTTCTTATTTTTGTACGCTCTACCTGTTGACTCGACTTCGAGGCGGTGGAGAGCACGCCAAGGTCGACCAGTTTTTTTAATTTTAATTTCTCTTCTATTTAGCTTCTTTCAAGCTTTCTGCTTGTTCTTTTGGCTTCGAACTTTATAAAGCTTCTAAAATTGTGCACGGCGAGGACACACACATGCTAATTATATTTTCCTCTGCTCCTAATCCAATCCCAAACTCATCATCCTGTCATTCCAAACCTTTCAGACTGTCTCCCTTTAAGCTTATTTAAAAACGCAAAAGGTTTTTTTTCGTGCTTTTCCCTCCTTTAAAAAAATATTTTTGAGTCAGCCATATATATACAGCCACCACTCAATCACTTGAGTAATCTATGCCCAATCCAGGCAATATGAAAGGTGTGGCTGCCGTTGCCATTCCTTTTAGCATCAAGGCACCTGTGTTGTGTTATATTATCCATGGAAAAAAACAAAAAGGAATAGGAAAAAAGTAACCAAACAAACTGGCATTCATGTTTTTAGATGTGGATTAAAAAAGTAGCCTTGTCACTCGTTTGTCATGAACATAACTGGGGGGAGGGGGGCTTTTGCCACATCATGACAGACTATCGACTTATGGCATCAAGAACGGCACTTACGCATATTCTTCCTACGACTCACGCCTTGAAAGTACATCTCTTTAAACGTCAAGAAAATTTAGATCTCCTGACAAAAAAATACTCTTAGACTTAGGTATACCTTCACTAATAATACGCGGTACCCGATTCGGAGAGAACAATATATCCGCTTGAAAAACTTTTTACAATGCTTTCAAGCGCACAAGCCATAGTTACTAAAAGCCGACTGCTTTGATAGGGATCAGCAATACGGCAATTTAACTTTAAAAAGAGTCTTGGGAAGACGAATTTTCACCTGGAAACTCTCAAAACGTCGCTCCTTTTTACCCCTTTCGCTGCATTGCTGTGTATAATCAATTGATCAGGGGAAAATGTTCAGAGACAAACCAACAACCCCTTTTTGGGACCCAATTGGAGCCCTTTTTCGGAAGAGATCCCAAAGCAATAGACTCTTTCACGGCTGTCTGCTTCTGTCTCCGAAAGCTTTTTACGCTCCAACAAACACTGCAGACAGAAAGAAGGTCCAAAGCATCAAAAATGTCCCCAAAATCGGAACTTCGGCTTTTAAAGCGGTTAACGCTAATAACAGTTTCATATTTTTCCAGAAATTTCGAATCCTAGTCAATAGATGAATTGATAGATGAACGTGATGGCCTTACAAAGTTGTCAGAAAAATCCAAGATTCTATTCAATATTTATACATGGTATAGTACGCTATTTGGGGTTCTTTAGGATGCATCAGAGCTCAAGGTAGCGTTACCTCGGTTATTTCTCACGGTAATAAACGGAAAAAACGTGACCTTGTCAAAGTTATGCAGTGTCTCGTGGAGCTTTTTCTTGGTTTTGCAAAATTAAAATAATAAAGCAAATTAAACTGCTATAAATAGCATCTAAGTACTTAATAACCACGGGAAAAGTTGTTAATTTGTTGGGGGATTTTTAAATTACACTATTTTGAATCTCTCTTCCATCCAATACGCAACTGCATTCTTTAAACTAGCCAAGTATCATTAACCTTCTAAAATCGCTTGATCATATCCCATTGGCAAATGGTATACTCTCTTTGCGCAACAATGTAACCAAAGTTTAAGTAGATACCCTAAATGCGCCTAAAGTTGATCTTGAACAAGGCTTTTTCTCTTGAAAAATCAAAAAGTCACCACACTGCACCATGACGCGGTCAGAAGATAACACATTTTGATGAATGTCTCCCCAGCTATCTTTTGACACTTGCCCAAGGATGTTCCTCAATTCATCATTTTGGGACTCGAGCTAACGCATCATGGACTCATCAACATTTCCCTGGATTTATCAAACAGGCTCCCTAAAATGGCCATCTTTCCTTATTCCCCGACGATTCTAATATATTCCAGAAACAAGAAATACGTACTAACTAAGTAAAAGAAAAATAGCTCTTAATTAGATTTCCAGTTTAAAGACTCGGAGTATCCTACGTTCATTTTATCTGCTTGCATGGCGATTAGCTCCCAGTCAAAAATTCTTGCCAGGAAGGCAAAAAGAGCCAACAATTACACAAAAACCATGTGGCTTATTTCTGTTCCTGTGGAAATCTTCAACTAATTAACGGAAGTCGGCTCCAAACGCTTAACATAAACGTGTCAGTTTCCTCACTCCTGGGACCTCTAACTCAAAACTCTTCACGCTTTACCCGAAATCCCCCCAAAAGATACCGAAAACGTGGCTTCCGGGACCGGCAAAACATAAAAAGGGAGAGAAATATATAATTCTAACTAACAAAACATGTACGTTTTTATGACACACGGCGCGACGTTAATTTGGAATGTGGTTCCGCATCGTATTCCTTCATAGAGCGCAATATCGCAAGCCAAACAGATGTTCTAGACTAGGTTACCTAATCTCGAGCAGGAAGCCAAATCCGTAAAAAACACATATAGCAAACTTTTTTGGGGCGGTGAGAATGCTTTGCGACGACAAACCAACGAATCCATCTGTCATCTGTCTAGTCATATCGCTTAAGATGTCCGGCATATAAACCTATGCATCTTTAAAAAAAATTTGCCGCGTCACCATAAAAACCATCAGGATCACCGTCGAAACTGAACGAACCTGCAGCAAGCATAACGACAAACCTGTGAAGAGAGCTGCATCACGATCCTACCATATCTGCTTTTATAATATGTCTTCCGCTGCGTTTTTTTTTTCTTCAGGTTCTTACATATGCAGAGTCCCAAACGCCTCGAACACGAACTGGGGACCTTCTGACCCTCTCTCGCTCTTTTTACACGCCTTGGTTTATGCGAGAGATTGATACAGAAAAAGGAAAGTCATAATATTTTGAGGAAAAAGTCACAGCCGGAAGATTAGTATACTCTTAACAGCCGCAAGCAAACTAAAATGTCTCCTTTTAATACAAATCCTATAACGGAATCCGTGTACCTACGAAACATTTTCCCCATTCCCGTCACGGAAATGGGCCAATTTCCAATTCTGTAATAGAATACACACGCGTACCATTTCCTGTAATAGTGAATGGATATAGTTAACCATAAATTAAGGACATGCGACCCCAAATGTTTACTCTGAGAACCGAATAAAACGCTATATATAATCTTCTCTGTAAGGAAATTACAATCTTCGTATACCCTAACCAAAACTTTTAATTACAAACTTGCTGACATCCGTAATGAAAGTATCAATGCAAAGCTTTTGATGTCAAGTAACAGAAATGCGACCTGCCAATTAATTAAAAAATGCAAGGAAAATGTTTAGTACTTGCAACTGTAGCATATGCGGACGCCTGCTGCGTTAACTCAGAGTTGGCGAGTCGGCAAAGCTCAGCTTTCGTTTTTCAGTGAGCTCTGATAGACGACATGTGACTAAGGCCACCAAACTGACTGCGGGTTGGCACGCTAAAGCATCCTGGAAATTCCTAAGCTGTATTAATCCCCACTCATCTTCTCTTCTCTTCAATTCTAAATACCACTTTCCTTTGCGTGTATAGCTAAAACGTAAGACGAACTTAAGATGCTACAGGGATACAGGTTGCGCCCGTAACCTTATTCTCTTCTTTTCAAATGAGTTCATCTTAGTGTAACGATATTTTCCCTTCTTCGCGAACTTTCCGGTCCCCAAGCTCCTTTAATGAATTGATTGTTGTGCCAACCAATTCGGCAATTTCCCGCACAACAAAGAAACTTCAGCACTTCAGTTATAAACACGTCAACAACGAATTGCGCCCTTCCGAGAATGCCCTCTAGACGCAAACAAAGTAAGTAAAAAATGCCGTACTGTGCTGTACTTTTCCCTTTGAAACTGCACGTTAAACTGTCACTCAACACGAATGTCCAAACATAAACCGTAAACATTTACTCCTTCTTGTCTTGTTAAGCTTGAGAATCTTCAGAATCGCGTCTAATTATCCCTCTCAACGAAAAAGGCCTTATGTCAATATGCACGTGGAAAGGAATCCCGACTCATGTTTCTCAGTATCCTTAGCTCAGCAATTTTACCACGCGTTTTTTGCGTCTTCTACGAATCAATTTTATGCACAAGGTTTTGGTTGGAGAGGACTTTGAAATTGCGGCATGTGAAGGACGAGCCAATTAGGGACTAATAGGGGGGGGGGGCTATCCTTTATTTACGTTATTTACATTTCGCTGCTTGTTGCGTGTGACATCGCGGCTCCTCGGACATACTATAAAACCACTATACGCTCCGCTTAGAAACTGGCTTCCTATCCCCCCTTTCCTCCCTTCTGCCTTTTCGAATTAAGAGGACAAAAGTGGAGACCTCCCGAGAAAAACTGCAGCTATTATACTACATTATTAAGAACCTTGGCTCTGCCCTGCACGCGATCCTTACCCTAAAGGCTTATCAATCCCTCGTTAAAAAAGAAACAAGAAAGCAAAAGTAAAACTGCCAGGGTGAACATCGTAAAAACGGATCGCCTAAGTAAATAGAGAAATGGAGATTAAAAAAAGAATGACAGAGACACCGGCGATTTCTTAATGAACAATCCTAGAAGACCTCCCAAAACGCTAACAATGCTCCAACAGCCACTGACCATACCAATTGTATACATACCAGCCTAAAATAATACGAAATAGACACAAAATGTCCGAAGCGAAAGTTATAAAACATAGCTAATAAGGGTCTTAAGAGGCGTTCCCGGATTTTTTTGGGGGGTGGGGAATACATATATATACAGTAAATAAATAAGGATGCATGGGCGTGTGCATGTGTGTGGCATGAGAAAGGTCTGTGATATCTTCCAATACAGGAGAGATATATACAGGAAAGCTAGAAACCGGAAAAATTGGACAGCCGGCATGGTCCAATGACACGCCTACCTCCTTTATTGGCCTCACAATGTAATCAAGCTTGTCAATTAGATTCATCCGCGCAAAACAGCCAATCACGCAAGCATTTTCCGTTAAGGGGGGGGGGGGGGTACCCCCTTATTTGCATATCTTACCGACAAACGATTTCATCATACAAATTCACACGAAAATCCTACGAAAAAAGTTTTCATTGTATTTGTATATTTTTTAACCAAGCAACAGCTGTCAAGCTTCGCATGACCAACGCTCATTTCCAGCTGGCTTCCGTCCCCGACTTTTGAACCTCAATTCAGCCTGTTGGAAATAAAAAGCTTATGAAGTAGGAAACTTGACCGCTCGGGCTAGAGGTTCTTATATTATTTGAGCACACGGAGTAGAATATCGGATTCCTTAAGCCCCCACAAGGCTGAATAATATCAATACGAGAAAAGCAGGAGCGGTTTATCAAACATCTTGTACACTGACAGATCGAAAATGGTTGCCGTAGTTATCTTTTCTCAGCCGAACGAAATCTTTAAGTTGGGGGCCCCAGGGGTCAAATACCGAGGCTAGAGACAAGAGCCCACTCGCCAAACTGAAGCTAGTCATAAAACTAAGTATGCACCCTCAGAAGATCTGGCAATTTACCTGGGGATTCGACAATAAAGGGTTGAACAAGACCGAGATATGAGAAAAGCCAGGCCTGCTGCCATAAACGTATAATATATGTACAAGAAGGATTCCTTGAAACTCAATTGAGGAGGTCTGAAGCATGCAGTGTCTCTTTTGGACTGTGCAGATCCCACCGACCGATAAGTTATTCTATTACTTTCTTAGGCCTGGCTTGACTACGTTTGGTTCGCCCTTATCAACCCCGTATACGCCCTTACTTTGAAAAGTTAACGACGAAGTTCGCGTAATATTTAATCTTTCTGGCAAAAACGGGAAAATGCATAAAAAGGCGTCTTAGTTAGGTGTTCTCTACGCTTCGTCCTTAATATCAGACATTTCAGATGTTTTAATTTTAATTGCATTAAAATTATAGTTATAAGTAATGGCGATCGAGACACAACCTCGTTCTTAGCACCCAGCAGAAGAATGGTCAACTCGTATTTTGCCAATTCTTCCTTTTAATGCACTAATTGCAATTGGATCTCTATGCACTAGAAGATGTAAGTATGTAACTATTTATGTTTCCTATAGAAAAAAAAATGCTTTCCCAGACACAATACGCTAACGAGTAAACCACAGCTTAATTTTAATTGACCACGCTTTAGCTACCGTCCTATATTTTATATTTATTTGACGCAAATTCTTAAAATCGTGTGCATATTTTCTTTCTAGCCCTTTAAATAAAGTAAATTTTCTCTTTATAGAGTGTTTACCTTTGCGAGGAAAGGGTGGAGCATCTTGCCTATACTCCGAGGCCGCCCGTGGAGCCTCGTTTGCTGTTTAGGTTCGGCTTAGCTTACTAAGAACCCGGTAGTTACCATATCAACGCAAAACATACGTGTATCAGATACCACATTGTGACAATAAGCACAAAATTAATGCACAGAATCACAAACACAGCTAAATAAAAAGGTTTACACGAGATAAGTTTGCTATCTTTTCAGTTGCTGTGTGTTGAACCTGAAGTCATTTACGTGATGCCCAATGCAACATTCACGGGAACCAGTACCCTTCACAGTTCGAACAATAACAATTGACTACATGAACCAAAAGCCCAACTACAGTCAATTAGGGGCCTAAAAGTCGAGACTATCTTGGAAGGGTAGGCTAAAAGAAAAAGCGAAACATATAAATCGCGAACTTCTTACCCACATTAGACTTGATTTGTTGTACTACAAATAGGAAGAAATCACACCTCACAATCATTCAGTACCCATCTTTAATTAAATCCATCGCCCGGAAAGCTTTTGCTGAAAAGTAAGCAACTTGGCGGGAACGACAGTGAAACAGTCGACGTGTAATGCCGACAGAGGGCTACAAGCCCTTTAGCTATAGTAGTCCTTCTGTCGAGTCGTCCTCGTGTCGCGTTGCCCCTATTACATACAAAAATTAATATGAGCTCCTGGTGTTGAAAACAAAATTCGTGTGAACTCCTGATGTTGAGAAGCACTAAACACATCACAGGAATTTAGTAACAAAAACAGGAACGGTTTGCCCACTATTGTCAGTGGACTAGGGAAACCGGTGGGACTCTGTTAGGATGCAACGGCACGAGTCCGACTGCACAGCGGTTGTGCAGCAGCTCGCCAGAAAGGATACCGATAGAGGCATGTGTTGATTGCTATAGCCGACAGTTGTATTTTTGTTGCGTTATTGCGTTATCTAATGTTGTGTGAAAATGGTCAAGCCTAGAGTTAATTTGAACCTCTTGCCAATTAAAGCCCACTATTTCTTCTATAATGCAGGTACTATCTCATGTTATTTTATTTTAGTGCCGTATTTTCAAATATTTCGCCATTTAATTTGTCTATAGTTTGTTTTTACCTATTTTCAATTGGAATTAATTAAGTTTTTATTCATTATTCGTAGGCACGGCTCCTCTCTTGCCCTTTATACCCGTATACGCTAAACAACTGGGCATTTCACAAGTTGGAGTTGGTCTCATGTACGCTGTATTACCTTTTATTGGGCTCCTCGTGAAACCCACCGTAGGAGCACTGGCCGACAAATTCCGTATTCAAAAAACAGTCTTCGTTGTCTCTATTGCACTTACTGCACTAGCCTTTTTCTCCATGTGGTTCATTCCCCAAATAAAGGAAGCTCCCGAAGTAGAGTTGCAACTGGACTGCACTCATTTGACGTATCTCCGGACATGCCACGTGTTTGACCGATGTGCCCTGGCCAAACTGACCATGGGCTATGAGCCTAACGATACAGTCTCTTGTCACCTACAATGCCTTTCCCAACAAGCCCATAGTCTTTGCTCAAGTTGGGATTTGGCGTCTTGCAATGATTCAGATAATCCTGACAATGGTATTATTAATTTCACTGCCACCGCTGCGTTACACCACATCCAGCACGCAGACAATTGCTTATTCGTCCAAGTGAGCAAAATAGAAACACTCCATGGCACTTTGGAGCATCCCCACTGCCGGAACCATAGTACTGTGGACTGTCAAGTCGTTTGTGATAACAAAGTAAGAAACATTCGCTTCCATTTCTTGAAAGGGAAGTGTCCGTTTGCCGTCTATTTCCGGCATGCTTAACCGTTTTTGTTTAGTTATTATGTGTATTATATTTTGTATGCTAAATATAGAATTGAACTTGATTTTATTCCATCTTTAAATTCGTGAATTTGTATTTTTTAGGTATTTCAATCTTACTTGGGTGGTCCCAGCAGCAGTGAAACCAAGCCCGCTTACGCCTACGAAAGCGTTCAGTTCCTGTCTCTGATGTGCTTGCTAGCCGTAGCGTGGGCCGCCATGGCTGTTGTCGTTTCTGTGTCCGATTCGATGTGTTTCGAGTTATTGGGCGCCAAATCTCACAATTACGGGCAACAGCGATTATGGGGCGCTTTGGGATGGGGCTTGTCTTCCATTTTAGCTGGATACCTCATCGACCAAGTCTCTGTCGGGCAGGCCGAGAAGAATTACACGCCTTCGTTTATCCTACTATTGACGTTATTACTAGTGAATCTGTTGGTCGTATTGCCGATCAATGTCACATACCATCCAGCCCCGCCTACTTTGTGCAAAGACTTTCTAGTCCTTCTGCAAGATGCCAGTGTGTTGTTATTCTTGGGAGCATGTGTTGCGTTTGGCATGTGTCTTAGTCTAATTTGGCAATTTTTGTTCTGGTTCCTGGAAGATGTAGCCATGGACCAATCTTGTAACTCCGTACAGTGGATTAAACTTTTGCAAGGATTGGTCATGGGCATGCAGTGTTTTGCTGGAGAAGCACCTTTCTTATTCCTTTCAGGTAGTTTTCCATTTTTTTTTATTTTATTTTTTTAAATCTCGATTTTAAATTTTTAATTTCCTGTATTTGTAATTTTTTATATTTGGGATTTTCTACTTTTAGTAATTTAACAAAAAACATCGGATTTTTTTAAATTTCGAATTTTTTTAGTTTCATTTTTCTGGATACGTATATTTGTTACATTTTGCATTGATTGATATTTGCGAATTATTATTATTTACTACCATTATTCTCATGGTTTCTAATTAGTTTAGCGTGCTTTTTCCTTGATTTACTTTATTAATGGTTTTTATCATTCTATACGATTCCATTTCGCATATAAATTGAAAGAGTCTATTCTTTTTAGGTTGGATATTGAAGCGTTTGGGTCATACACACACCATGACCCTCATTTTGGTGGCAATGGGCGTACGTTTACTCGCTTATTCTTGGCTCACGAATCCCTGGCTCGTATTGCCCATTGAGCTTTTCCAAGGCATTACTTTGGGCTTGTTTTGGGCGACCATGGCTTCATATGCGTCGCTTATGGCGCCTAAAGGTGGTGCTGCCACCATGCAGGTATGTTCTTAACGTTCACCTAATTGGAATACTTTAAAAGAGCATTTGCACGGATTCCTTATTACATAGGGTCTAGTATCAGCGGTGTTTGAAGGCGTGGGAATAAGCATAGGCAGTTTTGTAGGCGGAGCCATGTATCAGACGTATGGGGGCGTTGTTACCTTTCGAGCATTTGGTGTTATGGGACTTGTGTCTGGCGTGCTGTACGGTTTGGCGAATCTGGTTCTTAGCAGGCGAAGAAGTCGGGAAAGAAGGGGTAAATATTTTTCCTACATTTTTTTAAGTTTGGGACGCTGTGGTTACAATAAGCTGCCAAAAGGGTAGTTTTACTACGATTTTTTTTTATTCTGAGCAGAAGAACAGGACGTTTTGGACGAATTGTCAAGTGAAGGTAAAACTGTCATTGTCTGGAACGTACTAGTCTCGTAGTGTTGTAGTCTTACCCGTAGAATTTGTGGTTTTGTCTTAATTCTTGTTTATTGTGAAGGATTTGCATCATTCTTTATCTTCAATATTTTTTTTATTTTTTAAGAATCTTACTCGCGCGTGGCATATTCCTCCAAGCAAGCCGTTTTAGCTGAGGAAGGAGAGGAAATGAAGTCCATCGAAAAATTGTCTGCAGAAGCTACATGAAAGTTGGACCACCAGTAGAATTTTAGGTGTGCCTTTGTCTCCCGAAGTCGGGTAAAAGACAAATTCTAATATGTAAAAAATTAAATTCTAATTTTTAAAACTTTTTTGTTTCTGTCCCACATATACGAATAAGACCGGTTTAGTTACTTGTTACGAGGTGGGATAGAGCCGGTTGAAAGTGCCGTAGCATTCTGTGTCTAAATTCCAGATCATGTACCTTATTGGGTCACACAGTCTTGAAAAGCAGTTAGCAAATTATATACAATGTAACTTGAGTTTCCCAAAATGACTTTCATGTTATTTTTTTTTACCACATCTAATTATACAGAACCCTTTTGGAAAGTTAGCCAAGCCATGATGTCGAAAGTACCCAACTAAGCTTTTTTTTGCGAGTTTTTTGTGTGTATACATATGCGTGTCGAGAGAAGGTGCTTTTTCAGCAATAGCAGAAGGGTTCTAGGGGAGGTTTTGCTTGGCAAAAGCCTTTGTGAACCGTAATTACATCAGGAGAATTTGGCGTCGGTAAAAGCAACGGTTTGGCAGCTTTCAACTTGTGGGCGAGTGTCAGGAAGATCGATTCCACATGATTGCTAAGACTGTCTTCTTTGGCTGAAGTTTCGAAAAGCTAAAAAAAGGAAACAATTGTTAATCATCTGTTACTAAAAATTGAAGTTGTATATTTTACTGGCATATGATGAAAATCGGCAAAGCGCTGTGCAGCTTGTGTACTAACAGTCTGTTCCGACTTGCAATCACATTTATTGCCGACTAAAATACGAGGAATGTGGGATCGGAGGTTGTGTTTTTCACATTCTGAGATCCAATGTTCTAGTGACTGGAAGAAAAATCTTTTTTATACTCTTAGACATTTATTTAATTCCATTTATATTACTACATAACCGTTTAAGAACAGCAAAATGTTTTATGTAAATTAGCGTTTTACCTCGAAAGAAGCATGATTGGTGACGTCATATACAAACATTATCGCGTGAACGTTACGGTAGTAGTGAGGGACCATGGATCTTCTAAACCGTTCTTGTCCGGCTGTATCCCATATTTGTAACTAAATATAACTCAGCTTACGTAGAGCAAGATGGATTATATTTTTTACGATTTTACTTTGATAAATTCGCTGTCTACTACAACGCTTTTCTCTCTGAAGTCAACGCCGATGGTAGATTCTGATTTGAAGGGAAATTTACCTCCACAGAATCGAAATGTTAAGCAAGTCTTTCCAACCCCCGAGTCGCCCACAACAATTATCTTGAAAATTCTTCTCTGCGCAGCAGAAACAGGTACAGGTTCACTGCTGGCGCTATTTGCCACAGAGTTCACAAGTAATTTAGCTTGTAATTCATTTCTATTATCTGTTGGTTGATAAACGGGCTCGACCATGATAAAGTAATCAAGTTTACTTTTAAATCCTCTTGTGTGACTGTGTAGTTACTCTTTTAGACGAATTACATCTACTTATAAATTTTCTTGTGTCTTTTCGTACCCTTTAGTTGCTAAAGGAAATGAACACTTTTTAATTAGAGAGTATAACAAGGGGTTTATCCGCGTAGGCAGGCAACTCGCAATACACTAAACATAGCAATCGGTGCAATGCAAAAGTGTAGCATGTTTTTCTAGCGAAACTCCTTGGCACAGAGAACGGTTGCAGCTGGCCGAGCTGGGAAAACAGCTGGCGAAAAATTGAGATCGCAACTCAGTACTACCCACGGTTCTTTCAGTGAACACAGCCGGTTATCTGATTCGAGGTTCGTACGTTTGTGTGATCCAATGGCGGTCAACCCCACACGAGGTCATTTTGTTTTGCTGCCTTTCGGCCGGCTTGGTTTTGTGAGATCGAGTCTTAAAAAAGAGACATTATTTCGGGTTTAGTGAACGAAATACATTCAAAAAGTGTGCGCGTGTGGTTTGCTAGTTTTGCGATCTCGTTTTTCTTCATTGTTGGCCGGCTCAGGAAGAAAGCATCACAATGCCTTCCAACAATCCTTTGCCTCCTAAAGAAAACGCGTTATTTAAACGAATATTAGTAAGCTAACTCTACATATGATATCGATTAAAATTAAGTGCTTCTTTATTTACGCATTGATTGTACTTCTAGAAATGCTATGAACTTAAGCAGTACAAGAATGGGTTAAAGTTTGCCAAGCAGATTCTAAACAATGTCAAATTCACTGAACATGGAGGTTAGTATTTCCTTTTTATATCACATCTGAATCAAAAATAAAAATGTTTATTTTCACTTCCATGTAGAAACTTTGGCAATGAAAGGGTTGACCCTTAACTGTTTGGGAAGAAAAGAAGAAGCCTATGATTACGTTCGAAGAGGGCTTCGGAATGACTTAACATCCCACGTCTGCTGGCACGTTTTTGGGTTATTGCAACGAGCGGACAAGAAGTACGACGAGGCCATTAAAGCTTATAGGAATGCATTGAAATGGGATAAGGATAATGTACAAATTTTGAGGGATTTGTCCTTGCTTCAAATCCAAATGCGGGACTTGGAAGGCTACCGAGTAAAACTCTCTTATTTTCTTTTTTATTATCGTCTGATAGCTCTAAAAACGTGTCACTTTTGAATTCAGGATACTCGGTACCAATTACTAAGGCTGCGCCCCGGACAGAGAGCCTCTTGGATTGGATTTGCGACCGCGTATCATCTGATATCGGATTATAGCAATGCCCTGCAAGTTTTGGAGGAATTTCGTAAGACGCTGGTCAAAACAGGCTACGATTATGAACAAAGCGAGTTGCTGCTCTACGAAGCCATGGTTTTGGGTGAAGCTGGTGATTCTGCCAAAGCTCTCGAGCACTTGGATCTGTATCAGAACGATATTTGTGATAAAACCACGCTCCTCGAATCGAAAGGTTGAAAGAAAGTCTCTTGGCTTGACAGCTTTTTTTGTTATTATTATTTTTTACATATGGGTTTGCTTTTAGGTCAGTTGCTGTTGCAGTGCAAGCTTGGCGGGCAAGCCGAAGCCATATTTCGCCAACTGCTCGACCGCAATGCAGAAAACAAAAGTTATTATCACGGCTTAGAGCAAGCGTTAGCCTTGCAAAAAGGAGAGCTCTCGGTGGCAGATAAATTGAGCTTATACGATGAATTGCATCAGCAATATCCAAGAGCTCTGCTGACCACTAGGATACCTCTTACGTCTGCCGCAGGTAAAGAAAGCTTTCAGTTACACGTTTGAACGTATCAAACATATCTGAGCGACAAACTGCTTTGACAGGTGATGAATTTCGTCAAAAGGTCAATGCCTATTTGCGCCGAGCGTTAGCTAAAGGCGTCCCACCATTATTTGTGGAAATGCGCAGTCTGTACAGCGATCCGCAGAAAGTTGAAATAGTGCAAGAGCTTATGTTGAACTATGTCACCTCCTTGCAAAGCACAGACAAGTTTAGCGCCGAAGACGCCGAGGCGGCACCAGCCTCTGCTTTGCTGTGGAGCTACTATTTCTTGTGTCAGCACTATGACTATCTGGAAGACACATCGCTTGCATTGCGTTATATAGACCTCGCTCTGGAGCATACGCCCACGTTGATCGAACTACATGTCGCTAAAGGGAGGATAAATAAGCACGCGGGCAATCCTTTATTAGCCTGGCAATGTCTGCAAGAAGCGGCAGCCTTGGATACGGCAGATCGTTACCTCAATTCCAAAGCCGCTAAGTATGCCCTTCGGGCTAATCTTTTGCAAGAAGCGGAGGAGGCCGCCAGCAAATTCACCAGGGTAAACTACTTTTTTGTGTTCATAGCATAGCTTTGATTCAATGCGCTTTCCTGGTTTGCCTTTTAGGAGAGCGTTTCTGCAATGGAGAACTTGAATGAAATGCAGTGCATGTGGTTCCAAACGGAATGTGCTGCGGCTTACCAACGTCTGGGGCAATATGGAGACGCTTTAAAAAAATGCCATGAAGTTGATCGGGTAGGTAGATTTTGATGGGGTTCTCTTTCTTCTTAGCGAAAAGTTAAAGGGAAGCAATCGCAGAAAATTGGACAAATACTTTATAATTAAAAAATAGAGTAGAAATCTGCTTCTACTTGGATTATATAATATTAAATAGCGTACCAGTTTAACAAAAAAAAATATTAAATGATCACAAATCCTTTTTTTTTTCGTGTTTACGAATACTGTGTAATGTAGTTTGTTAAACAAAAAGTAGAAAGTATTTGTTTAAAAAAAATATGTAATATTCTTACTTGCCGTTCAATAGTGTTTCATAATAATGTGTTTCACAGTTGTTGTTTTTTCAATAATGTTCCCATAGTCTTCAACACTGCATTTTCTAAGTGTTATTAGAATTGGAGTATTTATTTATTTTCTCTCTTTGTGTGTTTTTAGCATTTCAGCGAAATTTTGGAAGACCAGTTCGACTTTCATACGTACTGTCTACGGAAGATCACGCTGCGTTCTTATGTTCGTTTGCTTCGATTGGAAGATAGTTTGCGCGGGCATCCATTTTACTTTAAAGCCGCCCAAGTGGCCATTAACGTGTACCTCACGCTTCATGACCACCCGCCTGAGTTCCAAGATGGAACAAAAGAGCAAGAGCAGGGTAAGCGAGATTTCACTTTCTTAGCCTTTTCCTTTTCTATTCGTTTTTCAACTGGATCGACTGTGTTCGAAACCACCCGGGAAGTTATGCAATACGTAAATTGTCCATTTACCTTCCTGAATTGCAAGACAGCAACTGGAGCATAGCGATCTGGGGCGTGGCCAAGGTCGTTCTTTTTTACGTAAAAATTTTTTACGAAAAAATCGTCAACTTCCTTTTCCTACTTCTCCAAAGCTAACACCCTACTTGAGCATAGAGTGCCGTTTGTGGCTACCATCAAGGCTGTCGGTCATTTGCCCTAGTTCCGCTTACGCGATCACGTTTGGCATATGTATTGCTTGCGTTTAAGCCTTGAAACAGCTCTGGAATTTTTTTATTCTTGGCGCGAACCGCTCTAGGGTAGGGCGTGGAGATCTGTAGGCTAAAGTTGACTTGGTTTCAAGATCCGGCTTTTTTCCTTTACAATGTAAGCCTAATTGAAAGGTTCAGTGTTTTTTTTTAAAGAACTTTTTATTCACTTTATTTTCGCAACAGTTAAACTCCCTTTCATTGACTACAGTACACGCAAAACGAATTATACAACACTCAAGTTTCGAAAGTCCTAAACTGACCACGCAAATCCCTTAAAACTAAGCTGAAATTCGGTAGGCGTAGTCCACCCCTAACCCTTGTTGATACACTCTAACCGAGGCACCCTTATTTTCTTGTGGGTGGTACACGGTCGTCCTTGGAGTAGTCGCTTCGAAGTTGTAGCGCACGTAGGGGGGCAGATATATAGACAGTCCAGGGTACTGGTGTGGTGCTGCGTGTCCATTGATGTTGATGTTCACGTTGTACCAACTGATGGGAGGGGCAATGGTAGTCGTGGGAGTATCTATTGGCAAATACTCGGCATCGGGGTTTTCTTCCGGCAGTGGGTTTTGGAAATTCACCGCGATGTCGGAATGGAGCGAATGACCTGGTTGTACAGTTCGCGCGGTACTGGACGGGGTAAAAGTATTGCCAGGAAGGGCTTGGATCGCTTGAAGCGCTTGGGGTCGACCTAGATGGCTTTGCTGTTGGCGAAGAGGGATTGGAGGACGATTAAAAGTAGCGAAAAAGTCTTGCGGAGGCGGTACGTAGACACCGGGTCCTGCTGGACCGGGCGGTACTTCAGTGGCCGGATTACCGGGGTAGTAATAATCGAGAGGCCGTTCGGGATATAAGGGCATAAAATCCACTTCGGCGTCATCGGCACCGGGTCCAGGAACATTTGTATCGTTTGAAGGTGGCGAGTTAAGTTCAGCCGGACCACTGACCTCCAGTGGTGGTGGAGGAGGAGGCTGATCAGGTATGGGAGGGCGGAGTTGTGGGTTCAAGTCCAAATTCTTAGTCGAATCCCAGTGTGGTGGCGGCGGAGGGATGAACGGAAATGGGCGTCCGTCTTCCGTCCAATTAAAGGGGGGTGGGTCGTTGGGTCCGCCAAACAGGGCCATTTGTTGCACCCGGGGATCATCGCGCGGATCCGGGAACGGAAGGTATGGGAACTGACGTTTGATATAGTCGGGGAAATGGAAAAAGGCCGTGCCTGGCTCAGGGCGAACTGGAGGGCGGGGCTTGGCCGAGTTGCTGTCGTCGATCACGTCCGCTGGGTGTACGCGCACTGGACTGTAGGAGGTAGGCAAGTTGTAGCCCTTGAGTACGAATAGATCGTCTTCGGCGTAGTACACTTCTTCGGGATGCAAACCACCCAGATCCTTTCCCTTTAGTGAAGCTTGTGATTGGGCTTCTTCTTCCGGAGTGCGTAGGGAATTCGCGGGTGGAAACATGACGTTGAGCAACGCGTACGGGTTACCTGGTTTACCCGCATCTTTGAGTAAGGATGTTCCTTGAGTGGTGCTGCCGGTACTGTTGGATGCAGACTCGTTTTCAGCTAGGGTATTGGTATTGGGTGTACTTGAGGTTGTAGAAGGTGTAGACGTGGTTTGGACCGGAGGGGGTGGTAATGTGGTACTGAAAAATGAAGGTGGTCTTTGACGCGTGCCAAAGTCGTTGTCGAAGAAGCCAAATGTGGGACGGGAAGCGATGTACCGACCCCTGGAAGGAACTGGCTCTAGGGCTGGGTCAAAACTTTCTGGCCATCGCCATCGTCTAGGTAATGCTGCTGGCTGTGCTCCTGGGCTGGTTTTGACAGCCGATACACACAGTAACACCAGGAGTGTGCTCAGGGGAACCATTTCTGTTAAAAATTTAAAGAAGTAAAGAAAAAAATCAACACACACCTCGCAGCTCTGCTAAAAATCTTAAGGTCAGGATTATAGGACGGTATGCGATTCATTTTCAACAAAGTACGCATCAATAACTTAACATGTGTGGAATTAGTTATTCGCGTCATTGTAGTATTCGAACAGTTGCTAATTGAGATGAATTGTGATCCTGAATTTGATACCCCAATTCGGAGACTCACGCTGAGTGTTATTAATGCAGTAATCTCGCATGCCGTAAACGTGTGCTGCTAATTTCGTTTCTAGTTTTGTATTACTATTAAATATTATTATTGAGTAATAATTAAATCTTTATTATTATCAAGTATTAGCCTGAGCACCTTAGTAATATTTCCAAGTGGTATGAAAGAGAGCCTCCAAAAAAATGTATTGGAATTTTCACCTTTTTTCACCTTTTTTATGCTAGTATAGCGCTAAAAACTTTCGCAAAATATTTCTATTAGCACACTTGGTATACAATTTGGAGTTATTGATGAGAATCTAGAAGTGTGCAATAAATGGGATCACATTTCAGCATGTCAGGATAAGGGCATTAGTTCAGCTGACTAATTGCGTAAGCTTTTAGATGTTTGAAGCAAAATAATCGTGAAGAAAACAGAAACTGTTGAAACTGGATATCCGTCTTTGGCGCCAGGAGTTTTGCAATAGAAAAAAAGAAAGGAAACAAAGGGACAAAAAAAACTGTGGGTCGAATGAGTAACCATGATGTCGCGTTGTGCCTGAAAGCTTAATTGGTAATGCCATAGGGATGTTTCATTTTTCATTGTAGGCCAAGGCCGTACTAAACTCATTCGGTTTTTTTGAAATTTACCTGGTCTCCTACCTGATAATACTTCTCAAGAAGGAGTCTGGATGGTTCTGTCGTACCAGGCGTATATTGTTCACTTTCGCTTTCTAACGAGACCACTTTCCTACGCACCAAAAACACTTTCTCTGGCTTTTCAACCCAATCCTACGTTCTTACTCTCCCTTTCTATGTAAAGTTTTTCTATTGCAAAGAGAGAGAAATAACAGGCAGGCACTTCCAAACACCAGGTAAAGGGTCTTCGCACTTCTCTTCGCTTGTTAACGAACTAACTACGGGCGACTTGTACACAGTACAGCATAGTCGTAAGTTCATTACACCATGTTGATTTGTAGGGAATCGGATACGATTACGGAAATCCGAGCAAACATTCCCCGTTTGGACCACTTTCTTCCTTTTTCTAGTGTCGAGGCTGTAGCAAATACGTTCTAGAACCGTCCGTCGATTAAGATATCAGCCGATAGTAGTTTCCAAACTGAGTTTTCCAAATCTCTCTTCGGAAGTCGTGAAAGTGAGCACCAGCAAAGTTTCAGAGCTCCCTGTTGCCTGCTTGCAAGATAGAGACTGCCTTGGTTAGCCCTGATTCGAGCTCTTTTCATCTACCTTTTACTATACCAAGTTAGTTCTGGTAACAAGTTGGCACCGAGGAGACCACGCCCCAGCCCATAGTGCTTGTGCTAGTCTCGAACACTTTCAGGTTACAATCCCCCGCACCACTACGTAAAGGTCGTAATTCCGGAAGTCTGTTTGTGCAAGATGGTCGGTGTAAAGAACACTGGCCACCGCTAGTGATTCACGCTCGATTTGCGTTGCCTCATTACAGCAAGGTGAACAGGGAACGGACCAAGCCGGTAGAACAGATACGGATTGCCTTGCCAGCGGAATTCCCAATGTCCTAGCTTGGAATTCAGGCGCCTATTGTAATGGGTGATGTGTCGTGCTTATGGTCTTCAAGGGCAGGCTTGCGGGTGGTTCTTTCTCTTAAATCACATAGGGTAAATCCCCTTGAAAAGAGCAAGATGCTTTGGTCAAAAGGGAGTTTTCCCTCTGCCTTGGTGTTTTAAGTTCGCGGGTGTTTGTCCCAGCCAAGGTCATTGATACACGCTTATGAAGGGTTTGGGTCTAGAAAACAACGGGTGACGCTTCGTCCTTGGGTGAAAGTATCAAATAGAAGAAGAGATCTTGATCCGAAAAATTAATATTCTGGTTTTATTTTTCTTTGTGGCTCTTAGCGGCATTGACCACTACCGAGTTGAAGAAACTGCGTGCAAAACAACGGAAAGCGCAGCGGAAAGCGGAGGAAGAAGCTGCGGCCGAGCGTCAACAAGCAGAAAGACGCGAATTGTACGCCAAAAATCGGCAGCATCATCAAGAGAAAACGCAAGCTGGGGAACCTGAACCTCCACCACCCGATGAGCTCCAGCCAGCCAAACTTATCCAGGTAAAAACACACATAATTTCCTTTAAAGGTAAGACGACTTCTCAACATGTTATCTACGAGGTTCCATTGGGTTTAGCCAATCACATCTATCGATCCCTTTTAACTTTGATATCGATATAAAATTTACAAGCTTACATTCTACAATATCAATTTAGATAGATTTTTTAGACCGTAATTTACTAAAAAGGGGACGTATTACAGAATATTTAAGCTTCGTGATTGAAGAGCAGGACATATCGATATGAAATTAAAAGCTTGCGTTTTAAAACATCGATTTAGACAGTATGCCTAAATTTGTATGTAGACCGTATTTTTCCTAAACCGTAATTTACTAAAAGAGGGCATATTACACAATCTTTAATTGAGGCTTTTTATATAAAATCACATAATGACGCTTGTCGTTTTTACCCCTTCTTCAGACAAAGGACCCGTTGGGAGAAGCCCTCAAGTTCTTGATACCGTTGCAAGATTTTGCCTCAGATCGAGTGGAGACGCATTTACTGACGTTCGAGATTCAACATCGCCGCGCGAAACCCCTGTTGATGTTACAAGCTGTGCAAAGGGCCGTACGCGTTTTGGGAGAAAGGGAAGCCCGCGCTCACCCGCAAATGCACACTTGTCTCGTTCGATTGGCGATTTGCTTAGATAAAGAAAGTAAAGGTCAAAGTCCGGATGCACCTCTGATTCCTGTGCTGCAGCGCTCCAGCCAGCAACTTTTCCAGGGGCTCACTCCCTATGAGCTCAATGAGCAGTTTCTAGAGAAGCATGCCAACTCTGTACCACATCTCTTGCAAGGTAAAACTTTTTTTGTGACAGGCCTGAGAATTAACGACGCTTTATTTTTTTCTTATTCCTAGGCACGCGTATGTTATTGCTATTGGATCCCAAATCAGAAGAACGTGCAGTTAAGTTGGTCACGAGGTTAGAAAACGTCACTGGACGTACGCAATACGTAAGTGCTTCAAACAGAAACTGATTTTGTATATTACTACGAAAGACGAATCTTTGACACTAACTCGAGCTTTACTTTTTACAGCATTGTAGCAACGTGCTGTATGCCTTGCAACAAGGCGAATTGGGCCAAGTTGGCATAGATGCCGCTTCCGAATATCAAGAACGTTGCTACGCCCTATTCCCGCATGCCACTGCGTTTGCCCCAGCTGGTCATAAAGAAGGCGACGCTTCTTCGCCCGTCACCTCCAATCATTTGGAAGAATAAGGACAGATTCAAATCAGTGTGAAACAATAACAGCTAGTTTGAAGAACGTTCAGCAAAAGTGGAAAGAGAAAAAAAAAGTTTAAATAGGAGTAAAACGTCGGGCCCGTACTAAAAGCGACATTGCAGTTGTATTAAGAAGGCCGGAAGGAAGAATACAAATTCCCCGGACAGTCGGACATTAAACACGAACACTTTTTTTTTCGAACACGAACAGTAGGTTTATCACGCGTTCCAGTCAATGGCAGCGAAATCAATCACGATTTTGCTGTGGCGAGGTTTGTATTGTCGGTATGGAATGCCGGCAACGTCCAGCATTCTTTTGGCAGCAATGGTTTCTACTTTGGTTTCGTGCTTGTTGGAGTAAAAAACTACTTCCCGAAGGCCGGATTGGATAACGAGTTTGGCACATTCATTGCAAGGAAAAAGAGCTACATACAAAATGCAGCCTTTAACACTACTACTGTTTTTGTTCAGAATGGCGTTTAGCTCCGCGTGACACACTATGTAATAGATAAATAATATTTGCAGATAGATAACAAGAGGGATGGAGAAAAACGCTTATGAAAAGAATCGCGGTATCTTACCGTACATGTACTTCGTATCGAGCTTGTTTTCGGCAGTTTTGGCCCACGGCAACACATCGTCGCTACAACCAATTGGCATCCCATTGTAGCCTATACTAACGATCTTATTTTCGTCATTTACAAGACATGCTCCCACTTGGGAACACGGATCTTTGCTTCGCATTGCCGAGAGGAAAGCAATAGCCATAAAGTACTCGGGCCATTCCAAGTAATCTTCGCGTTTTTTATTAACATCCCTAAAAAACCTCCGAAATAAGAAGTCTACATTCAAACTTCATTGCTTTATTTTATTTGGTGCTCCTTTTTTAGATTTTACCGGATATTAAGAGATACTCCATCCAAAGCAGTGCTGATGATGGATTCTTCGCTCCCATTAAAATCTCTATTTTCGCTAGTACTTGCCATTTAATTTATGATACATAAACATGCTATTTACTAACCTACTAAATAACACGAGACCCAGAATGCTTAATTCTAAATGCTCAAATTCTCCTAAAAAGCAGGCAAATGAGGAGAGTCATGAATTTTTTTTATGTAATCATAGATGGCTCTTGGGTTCCAATTTTGTAAATTTGTTGACGACGTGGAAGGAACTGTCAAGCCAAATCCGGTTCTTTATTTTGGGTGGTGATAAGCAAATGAATTTGTGCAAATTTTAGCTTTTATTTCTTCATTGATTACCGTTGAGAGAATGAGTCGTAACAATGGGGAAGGAGGGGGTGCATTCCCTGGGTGGGATTTGAGTGGGAAACTTATTATCAAAGTAAGCTCTAAGAATTTATATTTTATGTCAACTCAAGTTTATCCAAGGCAAGAACTAAACTAAACTGTGTTTAGTTTGTATATCTTTATTTTGTCTAAAATTCTGTCTGCGTTTTTCATTTAGGCTCAGCTGGGCGATGATATCCGACGTATACCCATACTTAACGAAGATATTACGTACGATGAATTATTGTTGATGATGCAGAGGGTTTTCCGAGGACAACTTTCGAGCAATGACGAAATTACCATGAAATACAAAGATGAGGATGGGGATCTTGTCACTATTTTCGACAGTTCAGACTTAGCCTTTGCTATTCAATGCAGTCATATACTCAAACTCACTCTTCTTATGAATAACAAGACCCCTACTCCCACTCCCGAGATGAATGCAATTGCTCTGGAAGGCGTACGTAAAGAACTGCTAGGCATACGCGACAAAATCAACCGTTTCCTGGATAACTTAGGAACTACGAATTCCCATGAAACTCCTCATATTACAACACCCCCTTCCAGCGAACCAAGTAATTATATATGCATCCATTCCTACAGTTAGTTACCTTCTAATTTTCGTTTTTAGCTTCTGGAGCTGCTTCTTCAGTTGGCTTTAAACAACCAAGCGTTCCGCCTAAAGAATTTGATCCGTTGCAGCCTGCTGCTCCTGTTGGAACTTCAGACTTGCGGATTATTCAAAACGTGCCGCCTGCGCCCCTTCCGGCTACACCGGCATCGGCTCCATTGCAACCGGAATTACCCAACATGGCCGGTATAGGGTCGTCAAACGACGCCAACCGTATCAATTCCGCTTTCGGATTGAATGAAGGTGATTCTTATCGCGCTGGTACGCCTGATGCCGCTCGAATGCCTCCTCAGGCCATACCATCGAATCCTCAGCAGCCAGGTTATGGTGGTTATCCTGCATCTCCCAGTCATCCGCAGGCTCCAGCCCAAGGCCAGGCTCCTCCTTCAGGATCCCCTCGTCCCTACCCACAACACATCCAGCAGCAACCGCATCCGCAACCTTCTCAGCAGCCATACGGCCAATACAACCCATACCCCGGCTACCCAAGTGGTTACCCTGGCCAGGTACAGCAGCAACAACAACAGCCTCTGCCGGGACAGCCTATGGCGCAACCCATGCAAGGGCAATCCATGCCGCAAAGTCACCCAGCACCTGCGCAACCGTATATGGGTCCTTCTCCTGGTTATCCTCAGCCACAATCAGGTCCTGGAAATAATCCTTACGGATCTGCGCCAGGGCAACCACCGGCTAGTTTTGCTATGGGAGGAGGGGGAGGAGGAGCCAATCCGTACAGCCGTACCCAAGCACCTTATACAGCGGGACCCAGACCGAATCCGATGAACCCCATGCGTTAATGAAGCGATCATGGCAGCTGAAATTAAATAAAGGGATATCTAAATGCTGTGCTTTTTAAGGTCTTGCAAGATAGTTTTTTGCATAGAGGAAGTAGAATATTTTGTCTTTTCCCCCGCTTTTTTTGCATTAGATCTTTGTTATTGTAACATGCTTTATTAGCTTCTGTAATACTACGACGCTGGCCTCTACCGAAGTCTTCTTTATTACTGTTACGGTTAGTAGCTTCACATTAAAATGTGATCTTACGATATGCATGAATTCTTATTCCGTTTATATGGATTGTCATTCTCGGTTTTGTGTTACGTCTTGCAATCAGAGCCCATGGGAAACCGCGTGATTATAATTTTCCGATCAACACGATTATTTAAGTTATTTGACATGGGTAATTGATACTTTCGGGAAAAAGTTGGAACGGGTCATCAACATGATCGTAATCGACAAAATTGCCGTAGGTTTATCAACACCGAACAACCTGTCAATGACTACAGTTATTCATTGCCAACAGCGGCGTAGCTAGAGATTTTTAACGGTATGCACTTTACAGATTTGGCGCCCTTTTGGCGGTTCATTTTGCTGCCCTAAGGTCATTTTCTAAATTTAAATGTAAAGGTAAATTTCTAAACTTTTGGTACGTACTTGCGTACTGTGCGTATCGCTGGCTACAACGCTGATTGCCAATTGGGTCCAACCCAGGCAAGGGCAGGAAATCTCCTCTTTCGCACAGTGCAATATCGTCGGCAAATTTCAGGATTTAAGCAGCTGCAATGCCATCTGGAGGACCTTTGCATGATTTCAAGGAGAAACTCGGTTACAAATTCTCTCGTGTCATTCCGCTTTGTTTACGTTTTCCTAGTACATTTAAGTGGTTTTGTCAGCCTATTCTTCCTAGAAAATGAGAGACGTTCCAAAATTTTTAGCTACTAAGCAGGCTAGCAACAATAAGGACATTGCTGCCGAGTGGAGCAAACTAGAAACCTTGTACAACAAAAAGTAAGTTTTACGGCCGAATAAACTGGCGTACGTAGCATTGCTTTTTCAAAATGCCGTTCTTTCGTTTCAGGTTATGGCATCAGCTAACAGTTGAAATATTGGAGTTTGTACGTTCACCTGTATTTAGTACAGGTTCTGAACTTATCGATTTGTACGAGAATTTCCTTGCCGATTTTGAGAACAAGTATAGGTTTATTTATTATTTTAGTTTCTTTTTTAACGCATCGTATGTTTTTCCAGGATTAATTCTTTGACGTTGATTGAAATCTGCTCCTTCATTGTTCGCCAGTTTCCTGGCCCCGCTGAAAAGCTTACGTTCCTGGACCACTTCATTGAGAAAGTTAAAGGGAACCCCCAAGCAATTGCGTTATGCAAAGTACTCATGGGAGGCATCAAGCTTCACGAGCAGGCCGACCATTCTGGCACTAAAGTAGACTGGTTCTATATTGGTTGTAATAATGGCTAAATAAGCGTACCTTTAGAATTTGATTGAGGAAATTGAGAAAATCCTGGATGATGTTGATGGCATCACAACGGTTCATGGACGCTATTACCTGTTAGCCAGCGATCTTTACCGCATTCAGAGCAAACACGCCGACTATTACCGTTCGGCTTTAAGGTATTATACATAGTATTGGATGTACATCCGTGAGTCCTTTCTACATAACGTCTGCAACAGGTATTTGGGCTGCATCGAGTTGGAAACTCTCAGCTTGGAAGAACAACGAAAAAATGCATTTTACCTAGGGTTGGCCGCTTTATTGGGTGAAGGCGTGTACAATCTAGGAGAATTGGTAATGCCCGTTGTGTAACATTAGCAAAGAAGATACTATAATTTGCGTTTAGTTGGCCCATCCTGTATTGGAATCGTTGAAAGGAACTGATCAAAGTTGGCTGGTGGATTTGCTGTTTGCCCTGAATGCTGGCGATATTCCCGTCTTTCAATCCTTGCGACCAAAATGGTCCACCCAGGCAGACTTGGTAGCAAAGGAGAAACTCGTTCACCAAAAAATTACGTTGCTTGCTTTGATGGAGATGACCTTTAAGCGTCCTGCTACGGATCGCCAGTTGTCGTTTACCGAAATCGCCCAAACTACAGGATTACCGGTCAATGAAGTTGAACTGCTAATTATGAAGTCTTTGTCCCAAGGTCTACTGAAGGGTACCATCGACCAAGTGGCAGGAACAGCCCATTTTACTTGGGTTCAGCCCCGTGTTCTGGACAAGACACAGGTAACCTAGTATTCTCTTATTCGTTTGTGTATTTTAACTGGTCCGTTGTTTAGTTGGCTAATATAATGACCCGGTTGGACGCGTGGACCAAAGACATCGCATCGATTGAGCATTTAGTAGAGACAAAGGCCCATGATATTCTCACGCTATAAAGCTCATCTTGCGTTTTCTATTCATGCGAACATAAATACAACACTTAGAAAAAAAATTGTGTAGGCTTCGTGTTATAATATAGCTGTATGTGTATCGTTATACGCAGAGCTGCAACTCGCTCTTTTTTGCGAGCGCGCTCGCGCTCGTTTACTATTGCCATCTATTGAATGGAAGTTCAAATTTAAATTTTCTAAATTACCTTGTAAATATTATTTCCTCTTTTAGTGTACATGAATACTGTAAGGAGCAGAATTAGTAAACGTATAATTTAAATCTTAATAGCAATACAATAGGAATAAGAGTCAGTGAACTAACCA
>RJJA01000251.1:76948-88853 GCA_003724045.1 Lepidurus arcticus | reverse complement strand
CTTGCGGGCTCCGCTCAACGCCATGTAGGAAGCGTTACCCGCATAGTGGGAACCGCCGCATTCGGTCACATTGCCAGGGTAAGGGCTCTCGACTGCGAAGCCGACCCGAAACTTGCCCAAAGGCTCCCAGGCGCAGATCTCGGCCCGGCAGCCGGCAATCGCGTGATGGCGCGAAGAAAACGTCGTTTTTGTGATTGAGCGCTTATGTGTGTAGTACTGTACAACCGGAGGTGGAGCCCTGCTGTTTTACTCCAAATGAGAAAGGCTTTTTTCTTAATGCAACACGCAGCTATAAAATTATCGAAAAAGTGATGTAGTGTGCAAAGGTACAATAATCTACCATGGAGGAGTGGGGTCGATACTCTTCATGAGCATTTTTTTTCTTTTACCATGGGACTTTCATGTTTGTCTTTCACTCCAAATGTTAACCCCCTGAGGCGCGGTGGTGATGGTCTCCAACTTTTGAGTGTCATCCCGTTCCCCATGACTCAGTTTACTTGTGACTTCCAGAGCTTGCGGTGCCCTGTTTCTACGCTTTGCTTCAACAGCATATTCTTGCCTGCTGTGACGTCATACGGTTATTTCTCGTATGACGTCACAATGGCTTACATAGATGCCAAGGGGGCTCGGCATTTTCCGAGAGGCATTTTTCGTTTCATTTTTGGAGTAAAATAATCAGCGCCGCCAAGCGGTGAATGGTACCAATAGCTTCATATCACAAAAACAGATTTGTTTTGGATTGTAAACTGTGACAACAGCTTAATATATCGTCCAGACTTAGCCTTGCCAGTGGTAGGGTTGCTGAGCTTGTTTTTAAAGGTTAAAGGTACTACCATAAATCAACCTACAATTGAGATATTTATCTGAGATTCATGGATAAAGTAACGTAAAAACGTATTGAAATTGAATATGTATAATTTGGTACTTAATTTGTAATTTTTTCTGTATTTTTCTTTACATGTTACAAGAAACAAGGATGGTTTGCGACAAATGCGAGAAGAAGCTAGGCAAAGTTATCACACCCGATACTTGGAAGGCTGGGGCTAGAAATACGACAGAAAGTGGAGGAAGAGTCGTAGGAGAAAACAAGGCTTTGACTGCAAAGAAAAACCGTTTTAACCCGTACACAGCAACGTTTGAAAAATGCCGAATTTGCAAGCAGAAAGTGCATCAAGTTGGTTCATATTATTGCCAAAGTTGCGCTTATTCCAAGGGAATTTGCGCCATGTGTGGGAAGAAGGTTATTGAAACAAAGAACTATCGTCAATCAACTGTTTGAACCCTTCTATGCGCCAAGAAATTTGTCACAATGAATGAAATCACAATGAAATGCAACTGCAATATTTGTCACATGTTTACATTACATAATCATTTAATACGTATAGACTTGTGTGGGATCCATTAAAAAATCTTATTTTCTTTCTAAGATCTTAATCATATCTTTTATTTCTTCTTGACTGCTCCTTATTTGGACACTTATACTTGTTTCATGTTACAAATCTTATGCTAAAATCCTTTGCCTGTGGCGAAGTGTATACGGTGGCGTAAAAGTGGCGGGAGAAAAGATAGACGACAGAAGCATATAGTAGAAAGGTTTACACATTATAAAGGCATACAGTCGTCACTGAAGTTTAGAAATAGATGTAAGTGGTCCATTGTACGGGCTTGAAAGCTAGTGTTAAGTCTTTTCGATTGATAGTGATAGTCAAGTTTTTTTTTAAAAGATTTGTATTTCTATTTAATGTTTGTGTTGGGTATTTTTATTTACATACAGCAAAACTAATTAAAATATCACCTAGTGATGGAGTTACTTCAAACATAATTTTTTTTTCAAAGGCAATTTAACCTCCGCTTCTATTTTTAGCATTGTTTTTGTTTTAATGCTGCTGTTCGTGTTTTATTTCAACTATTTCATTTCCCCCGCCTAACTTGTCTTGTCTTGTAGAGTACGCCACGGAAGCACTAACTTGTGCTTATTGCCGCGTGTGTCCAGGCCCGCCTAACTAAATTTTGGGCTTTTATCAGCTTTTTCATAAAATCTTTTATACTTTGTGTACTAGACTGCTCGCAGTTCCTTATCTTCGTCGCAAATGAGGCGGTAACATGTCATTCGCGGTTTAGTTGTTTGGTGCCTTTTGTTAGTTGGAAACTGCTGGTTTATTTGTGTTCTTTGTTTTGTGAAGTGTTCGCTAATCCCCAAGTAAATAATAGCTGTTTTGACAATACTAATAGTAAGTTTTCTTTGGCTATATATTAGATGCAATTAGTTCGTTTAATAATTTTAACAAACTCTTAGCGAAACGTTTGTGTTCGGCTAAGTAAACTAAAAACAGTTCAGTTGAACGTAGAAACGGAATTTAAACTGTTTCTGCTTAGTTAAAGTTAGTGTTTGTTTCATTCTTTTGGCCTTAGTTTCGGAAAAATAATCCCAATGTTATCCAACACGCGACAGACGTAACATACCTTGTGTTATAATTATTTTAATTTTGTATTAACTCTAAAATACGTATCCCAATCCGATTTTCCAGGTAGATGCGTCACAGGAATTAAAGCATGCCCGCGACGGAGTTTATGCTGGTGCCGTCAGTATTTCAAGGCTACAGCTGCTCACGCCTGTTTTAATTTTTTTTACAACAAAAATCATCCATCTACAACAATGGACTTTCCTTTGCCAAACGAGTCTAAAGTGATTCGGGCTCCCAGTCTTCGTCGAGGAAGAGGGGATGTACCGCTAGGAGATCGGGTAAGTTGATTACGGTCTTCCTTTTGTTTTTAACTTCGTATGTCCTAGATCATTAGCTTACAAAGAGGTTAACTTTTTGCAAACTTTGCCAAAAGGCGGATAAATCCTACCACGAAGGAAAGGTACCTTCCTTTCACTCATGTTAACCCCATCTTCACCAATTTTATGGTTCAACTAATCTTTGACGTCATGTCACGAGCTGGGGAGTATATTGAAGTGTAGAATTGATAACAGAAGACAAAATTATAGTATGATAGTATTCAAGCATCTTATTGGTCGTTTTCGTCGAGCAGAAACAAGTCTTGTCACGGATGGTCTGAAAAACATTCAATTTCGTTTAAAACATTTGTATTTTATTTTAATTTTATCAAGGCAAAAGAAAGTCAAGGCAGTTTAAGATAGATATTCTTCACGTTTTTAGTCTTCGGTTGAGAAACCTGTTCATAAAACTCACAAATTCACCAAATTTGGGAGCATCAAGGACTTTTTGGATTGATGAGAAGGCACATTTCCTGCTTAGCCGAAGTTTTAACTAATTATCGAAGATTTAGGTGGTTTTATAACAGCGTGTTCTTATGTGTCAAAGGCAGATGGATTTTGACATGGATTCTATCACTTGGAACACTTGGATTTTTTTCCACCATTTTTTCTTCTTTGCCTTTAGAAAGTGGCTCCTTTTCCCTTTTGGTTATGCCTATTAGCAAGCACTTCCCAAAGAGCTTGTTGTAGCTCTTAAAAGTTCCGGCGTGTGTTTCTCGCTATTTAACATGCGCAGCACATGCAGTAAGAGAGAGATTCGTCGGCCATCTTCCAAAAAACATCAAGGACGCTGGCATATCTAACAAGGCTGTGAAGCTTAATAGGAATACTAAAACTTCCTAGCAGGAGAAATGCAACCTTGGGAACGACTCTTATTTTTTTATTTTTAGAATAGAAAGCAGGCATTGTAGTTTTCTTTAAATTCGGAAACTTAAAATACTGAATTATAGATGAAACGTAAAACTTAGTATTATACAAATAATTAGATCATTATCATACAAATTATTTGGATTTTAAGTATTATTCTTATTGTAATTCTTCGAAACTTGGAATTTTTTAGAGTTTCAACATTTTTCGATGCTAACTAACAAGTTAAGAAATTTTTCTAACCATTCTTAAAAATTCAAATTCCTGAAAATCAGAAAATTGCTGAATTTATAATCGCTTGAATGGAAAGTTATTGAATTATTCAAATTTCTTTAAAATCGGAAACGCTTAAAAATGTTGGAATTTCTTAACATGTTCAAATTTTTTGGAAGTTGAAACGCTGTTGAAGTTCTATAATTCTTTGAAGTGATAGTACCATATTTCCTAAATTATGGAATCTCATATTTTGTCTCTTTTTTAGAGAGATATTGATTAAAGTTTTGTCGTTAACGGTTTACAAACGTCGTGAAAGCAGATTTTAAGGGGTGGTACACGGCTTGAGAAAAATTTAAGATATATAGAAAGGTTTGTGCAAAAGGGGAAAGGAATTGGAGGCCAAAGACTCGTCAAGTCATTCCAGTGATGAGCTCGACAGGGGGAAATGACCTGATCGCACGAAACAAGGTAGTTTTGGCATCCATCATGTCCTAAACACGCATATGTCAAGAACTAGCAAGGATTTGCAAGCCTTTCTCTTCGTTTCGATAAACTTATCATGGTATCCAGTGGTTTGGAACGCGCAAACTCAAGATTGATCAATACAGAATATGGTTTACGGAGTAAACCATATTGGTTAATGGAGTAAGGTTTACGAATCCGGGATTCCGAGTATATTTCGTTCGTTAACTGTTCACCATTCATTATTGCGTCGTTGCTCCATCGGCAAGGAAGGCCGGAGTAATGCCACGAGATCCGGGGTCAAGAGCGCCGATCGTTCGCCTACCAAATGCTGTTCGCTATCATTATTGCGTCGTTACTACATGGACTATGCAGGTCTGAGTAACCCTGATCTTATGGAAAAGGTCGAAAGTATTTTCTTAGGGTTCATCATCTGTTATGTTCAATCGGCGATAAAATAGGATACAACTTTTAAAATATGCCCTTATATAAAACACACACCCAGCTTCCCGGATGCCCGTCAATACGTAAACAGTTTTACAGCACTGTATAGCGGTCGTCACATAATAGAGTAAAGAAAACACCACAATCTTCTATTTTTAAGATATTTATTTAGAAATTTTAATTAAATATTTGTAGATTCCAGTGTCCCTTTCAATGGTAAATAACATTTTCTAGCATTTCTTTTCCTATAAATTGATTTTTAGAGCTGATAGGCAATATAGAAAAGAATAGAAATTCGTATCTATATTGCCTACTCCAGATCAAAGGATTTGAAAACGTTAGGTTTATTGGACTGTTGAGCGAAAGAGAAGCGTGTGGGTGGAAACTTGTTTTATCAATGAGCCTAGGCTGGCATTTGAGAATTTTTTTTACATGGGCAAGCTTAGGTTATGATGTTTTCTTCTTTGGGTGGACGTGACTTTCGAAGTCGTTATTTCCTGTCATGGGCCGCAGAAAGAGAGTGAAAATTAAAATGGAAAAGGGGTTCGGTCCTGGTTTCGGTATCCAGTTCTGGAAGAGATGGCGGGAGAGCCAAAACTAGAATATGAGATCTCTTTCCATCCTTATGTAGCTAAACAACACCTTTTTTGTTAACTAGACAGAAAGAACCATCTTTGCAAACCCCACGATGCAAAAGGTAGATACCACGCCCCGTCCTTCTCAGTTACCAACAACAGTTCCAAGCGAGCAGATGTGGGCTTCTAAATAGGTCTCAAAGGATTTAATCCATATCAACTCCGTGTTTTCATTTGGTAGGGGCATATTAGAGTGTTTTATTCAGAATGCATAGCGTGCAAGTTTCCTGCGTTTATGTTCTGATTAAGACAGGTCAAGAAAGTACCAGCAGTTAGAATTGTTACCAAACGTAATTCATCTGCATCTGCTAACCCAGTAGCATTTCCCTAGGAAGTGCAGAAAGTGCTACTGTCTGAGAAAGATCTGAGGCTGAGTAAGGCTAAGTACGATCGTAGTGAGAGCAAGCCCAAGTAGCGCTACAAGCCCCGGTCAAGAAAAAGCATTTGTTCGGTGACTGCTTACTGTTCGTTATTACGTCACTTCGCTCCACCACTGACAAGGTATACTGGAATAACTGGACGAGTTTGGAGAAGGCGCTGCAGTTCTTTCGGTGGCGGCTTTCGAGTAACTCTTCCGCCGTTGCGGCGTTTGGCAAAACATGCCGCCCATGTAGAGCGACGAGTCGCCGGAGGACGGTCTAGGCTAAGTCGGTTGCCTTTTTGGCTTCAGACGAAATAGTAAATAAAACTGTTGGTGTAGTGATACGAAACTGATGTTGATTGAAAGGGACATATGTGGGTGGTGGACTGCGTAACTAATTAGCTGGACATGAATTAGACGTTGGACATAGTTGGACATGAATTAGACGTGTACAAAATTTCCAGCTCTTTATGTGTGTCCCTTTTTTGAAGCGTGACGTCATAAATGTGGAGAGAAACGTATGTGTTGGCAATGAAGACTTGAAAAAAAACCAGCAGAGGTGTTAGATTATCAAGTGACGAGTGGAGTCGGTAAGATATTGTTAAGAATGGAAATGGCCTCCATTTTGGGAGAATTTAGAAGATTCCTTTGGTGATTAATGGGACTAAAAATGAAAGCCAATAATGAGTGTGGAGGGGAGTTGGGTCAGGGGCGGAAAAAAGGGAGAGTAAGTTTTTGTTTTTCCTGTTCCTGTTCCGCTTGAATGTTGCCTGTTAATAGAAAACAGTGTATAAACGTTCTAAAAGCTTTGTAGATTTGTATTCATTGTATTTTTAACGTTTGCGGGTTGTTAGGTTCTTTTCAGTTAAAAGGTATATACATGTGCACGATATTGAGAAAGATTGAGAAACTTTACAATGTAACCGACGTTAGTCTACCACGTGACCGCGCTCGGTCAATGGCAGAAATGCCCTATTTGAATTTTAGATTTCTTATTTTCTTAACGTCTCAGTTAGTATTTCGCGTATGATAAAAAGAAACATGTCACTGGAAACTAGCTGATTTTTATTATTTTTTAAAGACAAAACTGTTTTTTGGTGGCTATTGCCCTTTAAAGTTCCAGATCGAAGCCGTAAATCCTCCATGTTTTGTAGTATTATACGTCTTTTAAATCAATTCTAGTTTCATAGAATTAATTAAAATTTACTGTAATTTTAGAATTAACTCTGTAATGGTCATAATTTATTTAAGAGCTGAAACATTGTAAGTTACTACTACACGTACCTAAGGTACCGTTACATTTTGTAATAGTTATATTTCTGTATTATTTCGATCATCCCACTAAGTTTTAAGTTACTTGTGAGTTCTTTTCATTCGGTTAGTCTCCCGTATACCTTAGCTTATTGACGGGAAACAGCCACAGATGGCATTGACGTTTGTTAGTGTTTTGCGCAACAGGTTCTCCAGTTTCGGAACTCGGAGATAAAAGTGACACTAGTGTGTATTGTTATTGTAAAACGTTCTCCGGAAAAGGAATGACAAACGTGTGTTAATCGAGTTGAAAATGGGATGTAGGGGATGGTTTCGCGGGGAAAAGAAGTGGCATCCACGGTATCATAATGCAAAACTACGTTTTTTAGCGATTCTGGACCGGCACGGGAACGGATAACAATTAGTCCCATAGTAACTTGTGGGAAACGGCGCCCCGCGTAACGAACGATTCGCAAAACGAACGCCATTCTGGAACGGATTGTGTTAGTTTTGCGAGGCACCACTGTATCATATTAGTTTAGTATACTTGGGGAAGCAGGAACTATCCCAGAAAGCGTTTGTTCGTGGTAAAAGCTGTCGGTGTCGAGAAGCCCAACCGAAGAAAAATGGAAATTTGTCCCCGTTATGATTAAATTGCCTCCGTTTCTTCGGGGCTTCGCGACACAGTTGCACTACAGAAAAAAACAGGAATCTAACGAAATACCTGTCAGATGTAATTAGCTTTCACGAGTCACGGTTTTCTTCGCTTAAAAAGAAATGACACGGATAGATTTTTGCTCTCAAACCAGTTTCCCATCCTTTTTGTCTTGTTAACACTTCCATGCTCTCGAATGTCTTCTTTTTTCTCCTATTTTTACCTTTCATTTCGCATCATAACTGTACAAGATTAAAGTCTTTTTCTACATGCGAATGGCCTCGTAATGAGCCTTCAACGTAGCAAGACCATAGGATTATTATTGGCATTATTATTTTTGTCAGAAAAAGGGGAGAAGGGGTTCAGATGGTATTGGAAGACAGAAGGACAGCTCACAGTCTGGTCATTGCTTAGTTTTTCTTTTTTTTATTGTCGCGAGAGGGGCTTCCCACGGTATTATTATTGTTATTATTTTCCAAGTAAGTTCCCTTAAGAAAATTTTCAAAGTGATTCGTAAAAGCAAAAATCCATATGAAAAACCAGTAGGATAGGAAAACTGTTCGGTGAGCTCTACACAGGTACCGTTACGGTAAGGCGAAGAGCTTGGAGGGTAAGAAATTTTACTTTTGGAACCCCCTCCAGGTAAAAATCTCATCACCTGCCCTGCAAACATACGGATACTTCCTGAAGGCGTTGACTTTTATGGCAAGAAAGCATTTTTCGGGAACATTTTGACAGGTTTTCCGAAACGAGTAACATGAGTTGGTCCTCCCACTGCCCATTATTAGCCCCACCTTACAAGGGGCCTAAATTACTTTAGAAATAATAGTTGAAAATTCTTTATATAAATGAGAGATTTACATATAATCCTAAAATGGTAATATAAGAATTGTAACCATATTAGAAAACTGTATAACTATTATATTATTATTGCAAATATATACAAACATTATAAGTATTATACAGATTTAAACTTGTTTGTAACAAAATTACACTAATTTTGCAAAAAAAGGCATCAAGCCATAACTCGGAACAGTTTAAACTTTTACGAAGTTTGCACGTTTTAGACTGAGAGTTAGACTGTTTTAGAATGCGAGTTTTTGTTCAAAAGCTCAGCTGGTGTAGGGGAAAAAGCCACCTGTGAATGTGTGTTAGAGAGTGCAGGTGCATGGGAACATCAAGGTATTCGGTTCCGTTGTATTGTAGCTTACGGTGAGTTTGAGCCAGTCGAAGGTGAGACGTAGGAGGAAGAAGTTTTCTTCGTTGGATCCACTCCAAAAGCCTTAAAGGAAAGAAAGTCTCGCGCCGTTTTGTAAAGCCAGTCAATTCGTGTCCAATACTTCTTGTTTTAAAGTTCCGTATATTGCGTAACAAGTTGAAACATTCAACCGAAATCTGGGGATTCTTACCGGTTGACTAAGACCTTCCAAGAAGTTTAAAGAAGAGTTTACCCTTTCTTGGGAAGTTCAAGGAAATTCTCGGTTTGCCTGTTTTGATGCGCCAAAGTGATTGACATGGCGGATTGGGACTTAAATCGCGGGAATCTGGTTTTGGCTCGCTAAATGGTTTAAAACTCGATTGGAAGTGTTCCGTTAGGGAGCCCTGACTTGACTTTACCTTGGCTTATACCAAAACGGGGGGAAAGTGGATGTATTTATTTTGACAGGTTACTTTCTGAAAATCGCCTACGCGTTAAGGCGTTGCTGTTTTAGTGCGGCTCAGCGAGTTTAAAACAAAAACTAGAAAGAGAAAAAAGAAAACACCAGTGTTTGTCTGCCTTCAGTGCTTTTTATCCCATTTTGATTTGTTAGCTTAACGCTGCCATTGAATTTGGGATCAACAGTTGCAAGTTTGGGGAAACCAGAAACTTTATGGTCGAGCGAGGGATTGAACCTGGTGGTGTGCATATGCATTGCAAGATATTGAACCCACGCACTTCGGTGGGGAGGAATTGCTTATTATGAAATCCTCGTTGGAACGCGAATTCTTGTTCTTGAGTCAAGAAGCCGAGTCCACTTCACTATCCGAAGGGACAGACCACAAGGAGGAAACCTCGACGTCCTTTGTACCGCTAGGGCAGGTAAATTGTTCAACGCGTTACTAGTTCTTACCTACCACTTCCAAGTCAACCTCATGAATTCACAAAGGAAAGGTATCAAGTATCACGAGTTGGGGATTGCTTCGTCTTAGTTATGCAAACTTTGGCAAACAAATTCTAAAAAGCGTGGTATTTTCTATTTTTTTTAGCGAAAAAGTATACAGTCAATGTTAAAATAGGATTTCTAATAAATAAAAAACCTATTGAATGTTAAAAAAATACATTAGGGAATTAATGTATAATGAGGTAAACTAGGCAGAAGTGTGTTGAATATTGGTTGTTTCCCGCTTTATGATGTTGAACTAACTTTTTTAAAGCTTCGTTGTGGTTTAGTGGCTAGAACAAAGGATTAATAGTTAAAATTAAACTTAGGAGTAGAAATGAATCTAATTTCTAACTTTTGCAAATGAATTGCAAATTAGAAGCAAATAATCTGTTGAATTTGAAATAAAAGTTGGAACAGTTTATTGATGATTATTAGATATAATTAACTAAGTGGCGTTCATATGTTATGAAGAATTATGAGTTATTAATTGTATTTTTTTTATTCTTTGAATGATTTTAGGTTATTTTCAGAGAATCTAAATGTATTCGGGTAACAGAGAGATCGTTCCGCTAGTTTGGAATCCGGTAAGGTTGCGATGGTATCCTAAGCGGAAATTAAGCTAGCGACTCAGGTTTTAAGCAAGCGATAAAGGTAAAACCCTTAAAAAGTCAGGAAGGAGAAAGAAGGACGTTTAGACGTGTAAATAAAGGAAAAAGACCTTGGAGTTGGCTAATTAATATGCGAGAGTAGTTTTTGGGTAAAGAAGAACAGGCTCGGCGCATCCGCTAAGATAAGCAATGTTGTTGTCTTTTTTTGTTTTCTTGACATTTATTTCAAGGACGTCCAGATTGGTTAATGGTATAACGTCATTGATGCCATGTGCAAACTAGCTGACAAAAGGTTAGACTGGGTTTGCCACTTGTGACAAGGGTGTGACACTTCAAGCAATATCGAATGGAGCCATATTGTGAAAGTGTCATATTGTTGTTACACTTCGTTTAGTGGAACAAATGGGTCAAAAGGAGCGAGAAGAAACGGCGGAGGATGAAATATATAAAGAAAAACGCCCAAAGTTTGGCAGTCTCGATTGCTCTCATCAAAGTCACTCCGCAGAACGCTAAACAAAGGTTCTCGTATTTTCAGTTTTTCAAAATTAGGATGTGCATTTCGAATTTACTTCTTCTTACATCTTACCAAGTGTGACAGAGACGGGGTCCTTTTTTCCGATTTTTGTGACTTTGGAACGCGAATAGCTAAGAATGCGTGTCAATTTCCATTAGCTCCAATCACGAGGCTTTGGGGTTTATTTTTATTTTATTTACTGCAAAGAATTTAGGAGTTGTTCAACGGATCAAACGTAATTGGTTAGTGAGTAGTTAAATTTAACATAGAAAATAAGTTTGGGAAAAAAGTTAAGAGGAAGGGAAGCTATAGGAAAATGGAAAATTTTTCTCGCTTGCATACTTGTCGTACCATGATAGATTGAAAGGTCGTTTGGTTAATTGCTGCGTTTTTGTGTGTTTTTCCATAGGTACGCCTAGAACGAATTGTGGGCCTTACAGTCTCCAGTAATGCAGCTCTGTCATGCCAGCCCAACACAGGCCTAGTTGCTTATCCTGCCGGGTAATGTATATTTTAACTCTGTATTTGTTAATAGATTATTACATTCCTTCTCATTATATTCCTTATACAGTCCTTAAAGTGGGAGTCAGGTTTAAAAAAATATGTTATAGAGGAGACCAAATAAAGTGTTCTGGCTGAAGAACCCCTATGTCAATTATGCATATTAACCGAGTAATTAATTATTTAGTGGTTTTAGCCCCGCCCCTCCGGGCCAAGATTCAAATTTCCCTATCCTTATAACACGAGGGGACAGTTGGCCGGAGACCTAGCGCCTTTACCTATTTGCGCATTCAAAATCGGACCTTTGATTCACAGGGACGGCACTATTATCTTACTTTTGAATGCTCAAGCTAGTCTGTAGGTGCTTTTGATAATTTACAAGCTCGATCACAAAAAAATGACTTTTTCTTCGCGCCGCGACGTGCGGGCTCCGCTGTACGCCATGAAGCAAGCGTTACCCGCAAA
>RJJA01000251.1:31603-76842 GCA_003724045.1 Lepidurus arcticus | reverse complement strand
TTTGTGATTAAGTTTGTGAAGTAACCAAAGCGTGTAAAGAACTGGTTAAACATTCAAAAGAAAGGTCATGCTGACGTCCATATGAATAGAAGGTCCGATTTTGAATGCGCAAATAGGTAAAGGCGCTAGGTCTCCGGCCAACTGTCCCCCCTTGTTATAAGGATAGGGAAATTTGAATCTTGGCCCGGAGGGGCGGGGCTAAAACCACTAAATAATTAATTACTCGGTTAATATGCATAATTGACATAGGGGTTCTTTAGCCTGAACACTTTATTTGGTCTCCTCTATAACATTTTTTTTAACCTGACTCCCCCCTTTAAAGCTCATTTAGTTTAGTTTCCTTGCCAAATAGTTAACTGAAACTCGCAAAAATTTATAATTTTTAAGTGTAATTTAGTAGTGTATTTTATTAATGAATTTCTCTATCGAAATTGTGCATGTTTTTTTCCTTAACATAGCTTGTATTTCTGCAAACATGGAACATTCTTAAAATTATGTTCCTGAAATCGTTAAATGCTCTTATATTTTTCATTAAATAATTAAAATAGTTCAAGGTCTTTTTTAAAGAGGTAGAACAACTGTAGCGTGCAACATTTACTGTTGGTTAATGGCAAGAGTTATGAAAGGGGAATTTCGGTTTCGTTGGCAAAAGCGTTTGGTTTATTCTCTCACGCGTATCACGTGCCTTGGCATAACCTTTTGGCTTTAATGAAACCAAAAACTTGGTTCGGCCATGACATTAAAATAAAAGGTATTTTGCGTAGATTGTATGCAACACGTGTTGCTGTGCTGCACCTTTGAAGTTGAGAGCGCTGTGCAGTCGAAAAAAGGTGGGAAAGACTATATAAGACAAGGAGAGATTGGCCTTGTTTCCCGTGACCTTCTTTACCTGACGGCAAAAGAAACGCTGGAAACCAGAGCTCATGACTTCCTGTCTAGTGGTGAATGTGATTGTTACGTTAAGACGTCAACATTGATATGGTAGCTTTGCCAAAAAATTGTCTTATTTTCGTTTACCTTTAGGGAGTGTAGGAAGGGACATAAAGACAGCCTACTTTCTTTATAACGAATGCAATGAGAGCAGATTGTTGTCACATGTACAATGAGTTTTTACTGGATTACTTTGCATTAGATTACAAATGATCATGTTTGTTTCAGTAATATATGAATTTTTGACAACGAAGTTAAAACTGAAACTACTTATATTTCCTTTTTGTGAACAATGAAATTCGAGTATACCTTAGCTAATTGATAGGAAAAATTCACAGATGGCACTGATAGTTTTTGTTGTTTTGCGAAAGACTTGCGTAAGAAAATAAATAGACACCTAATTGCCGGCAAAGTTTCTACGTTTGTTTTGCTTCTGAAAAGTACGATTTGTTACCACAGTTTGCTGTAGCAGCATAATGTACCAAATCAAGTCGTCAAACTTTCGGACCAAGATTTCTCGAAAACGGCTTGTCAGATTTTAAAACCATCTAATGCAAAAATGGTCTTTTGTTAGCAGCTAGTGCACAACCAAAGAACATTTGCATATTGCTAATTAACTACTCAGTGCAAAAATCGTGCTTTGGTTGTGCACTACCTGTGAGCAAACTCAAGAGCCTGGTAAAATAATTTTTTCATGAAATGCATTGGTTTTCTCACAAAAGTGTTCCGAAATTCACTATGCTAACCGCCTATACCGAGCTAAGGTATACGGGAGCCTTATCAAGATAAGCTGGTCTTTCAACAATGAAAATATTTTTTAAAAGGGATTTTAACTGAGGAAATTGTGGATTGCGTAAGTTCCGTCGTTACAACAACGAAATTGAAGGAACTTTCAGTTGGAGTAATGACATTATTTTCCAAAAGAGAAAATGGTCACGAGGATGTTTAAACTAAAGAGAGCTTTCGTTGCGTGCTTATCCACAATGAAATCGAAGCTTTTTATACTAATGTACCAATTCGCACCAAGAATGGTAGTAAGAAAAAAATGCTTATGAACTGTTTCTCTCAATAAACGAGAAGTTCCATTTAAAATTCAAAGTTTCGTTTTATTGTTGAGTTGAGTAGTTTTTAAAGGCGAATTACACTTGCTATAGGATGTTATATCGTCTACTGCTTCCTTTCCAATTTTATTGTTAGCAACAATTAAGGCTCGGCTTAGGCCGCTAGTATACGGAATTTCGGAACAACTTTTTGAGAAAACCAGTACATTCCATGAAAGAATTATTTGACAGCAAGCTTGATCTTGCTAACAGGTAGTGCATAACCAATGCAAGTTACTCATAGCTATATGCAAATTAAATTTGCAGCTATGAGAAATACGTTGCCTAAAAATCTGTCCTTTGATTTTGCACCAGGTGCTAGCAAAAGAAAACTTTTGTTTTAGTTAACTTTCAAATCTGACAAGCCGTGTTCCTAAAGTTTGACGATTTAATTTTTGACATTGTGCTGCTATAGCAAATTGTGGTGACAAATTGTACTTTCTGAAGCAAAACACGCGTAGAAAGTTTGCCGGCAATTAGCTGCCTATTTCTTTTCCTACTTTCTTACGCAAGACTTTCTCAAAACAATGACAAACGTCAGTGTCATCTGTGATTGCTGCTTCACGTCAATAAGCTAAGTATACGGGAGCCTTTAAGTGGGGCGATTTTGAACCTTATTAATGTATTGATCTTTGCGAGTCAGAATATTTACAAAATTCTTTGCACGACGAATACCAATAAGGTTTATTTGTAGTGATTTGGGTGATGTTTGAAAAAGCAGTAAACTAACCTTTCTTGCTTTTGTCGCAAAAGTCCTCTTAGGATTCTTCCAAAGTAAACCTGTTCTATCAGGTCAACTTAATGATCATTACATTTTCCTTTTTAATTAAAAGTGTTTATTGCTTTAACCTTATTGTTATAAGCTCCTGTCTATTCTTAAAATCGAAAAAAAACATTATATGCTTATCTTTATCTTATGACAGTTTGACCTAGACAGCAACATGAGGTGACACGTGCTAATATTCTTCTTTTCTTTTGTTGGTGTTTTGTTTTTCTTGGTGGTTCACAGCTGTACGGTAGTTTTATTGAATCCTCGGAAAAACAAGCAAAGTTATCTCCAAAATGCCAACCGAAAGACCATTACAGCGCTGAGTTTTTCCGCCGATGGCCGTTATTTAGCAACGGGAGAATGCGGTCATCAACCAGCCTTACGAGTTTGGGATTTGCAAGAACGTGTCCAAGTCGGCGAATTCACCGGACACAAATTTGGGATCGTCTGCGTGGTAACTCTTATAAAAATATATATTTTTTCCGTCGTAAAATCACCGTAAAAAACAACAACTAACGCTGGGATTATTTTTCGTTTAATTAAAAATAATGATAGGCATTCTCTCCGAACCACAAGTATGTGGTATCGGTGGGATCCCAGCACGACATGATCGTCAATGTCTGGGATTGGAGGGCGGGCACCAAAGTTGCTTCCAACAAAGTTTCTTCCAAAGTCAAAGCTGTCTCCTTTGCTGAAAACGGATCCTATTTCGTCACTGTGGGCAATCGACATGTCAAATTCTGGTATTTGGAGTATTCCCGATCCGCCAAAGTAAGACAGAAAGCCGTACATACCTTATAAATATTCATGAACACTTCGTTTCATTTATTTCGTTTTTATTATTCTTTACTAGTATAAGGAACCAGTACCGTTAATGGGACGCTCGGCAATATTGGGTGAGCAGCGTAACAATTACTTTTGCGACGTTGCCTGTGGAAGGGGTGAAATGGGCGATTCCACTTATGCGATTACCAAATCCGGGTTATTGTGCGAGTTTAACAATCGACGTCTTTTAGACAAATGGGTTGAATTAAGAGTGAGTTTATTTAACGTTTTAGAACCAATTCGTGTAATTTTGTATAAACTTTCCGACAGCATTTTTTCGCAGTTTATTTATTGATTTAATTTTTATTTACATTTTTCTAGACGGCTAGTGCCAATTGTTTGGTGGTTGGAGAGCAGTTTATTTTCATTGGGTGTGCCGATGGCATCGTCCGCTGTTTTAGTCCTTTTACGTTGCAGTTTGTGACGACTTTACCCCGTACCCATTATTTGGGAGTGGATGTAGCCAAAGGACTATCAATTAGGTAAGAATTCGTTTCCGTCTATAACTAAAAAAGGGGTAAACGAGAATCTATACATAATGTTCAATGTTCTAAATGGATAGTCACATGGCGTCTCATCCGGCTAATGCGCGGTATCCGGATACAGTGGCCGTCGCCTATGACGAGACACACCACAAAGTGACGTGTGTTTATAGCGATAGAAGTTTGTACGTATGGGACGTACATGACATCCGGAAGGTAATTAATTTTGTTGTCTATGTTTTCATATTTTGGTATCTGGTATCCTGTTATATTTTGGGATAAGCATATGGCGTAAACTGATTGGGGTTTCTTATCATCCTAGGTGGGCAAATCCCATTCGTTTTTATACCATGCAGCCTGCATTTGGGGGGTGGAAACCTACCCAACGCTGCGAGAAGGCATGAAGGGCGTTTTGCCAGCTGGCTCATTTGTCACGTGCTCGAGTGACGACACAATCCGCGTCTGGAACCTAGATGCCAACATGAGTACGAATACTTTGTACAAACGGAATATTTATAGCAACGTAAGTTGAAAACCATGAATTTCCTAATTTTTTCAGATTTTTTTTTTCGCTCAGAAACGCCAAGTTCAAAGGTTAGGTTCAAGATAATTTGTTTCAGGTTTTACTTGCACATATCAATGATACAGTATTATATTTGGCTTTTAGAAGTGCGTTATTATATTTGGATTTATTTTCATTTTTTAACATTTATTTTTTGAATCTTGAAAGGACTGAATCAACCTTTATATTTTCAGGAATTACTGAAAGTGCTGTACGTGGATTCCGATTTAACCTTTCTGCGGGACCAAGATTTGGCCGCAGGTGGAAGTGCGGATAAAAGCGAAGGTACTTACGACGGACGTAATGGCGTGAGATGTATTAAAATCAGTCCGGATGGCAAGCACCTTGCTTCTGGAGATCGAGCGGGCAATATTCGGTAAGATAATTTATCAACTGGCCTTTTCTTAATTATTAAATTTTTTTGAGGGGGAGCAAAATTAACGTGATTTTGTTGGATTTAGAATTCATGAGATCCAGTTTATGGACCAGCTCTTCAAGATTGAAGCTCACGATGCTGAAGTGCTTTGTTTAGAATACACCCGACTCGAGTCAGGGTTAAGATTGCTGGCCTCTGCTTCTCGCGATCGACTAATTCACGTGTTTAGCGTGGACCAAGGCTATAGCTTTCTGCAAACTTTGGACGACCATTCGTCTTCCATTACAGCTGTCCGGTTCTTGCACTTGCAGGGAGTGACGCAGATGGTTTCTTGCGCGGCTGACAAATCGGTCATTTTCCGCCAGTTGCAAACTACTGGTTCGGCCAGCCCTCCGCAGTTTACACGCGAACGAAATGTGGTGGGCAAAACCACCTTGTACGACATGGAAGTGGACCAAAGTCAGAAACACATCTTAACAGCCTGTCAAGATCGCAGCATTCGGGTGTACAATACCAGTACTGGAAAACACAGCAAAACCTTCCGTGGAGCTGTAGGAGAAGACGGAACTCTCATCAAGGTAGGATTGTATGCAACTTCATAACGTTCCAGATATAGGCCTCTTTCCCGCGAATTTTTTTCCCTCTCGATACGCTTTTTTTGTTCGCGAGATATTGAAAATTCTTTACAACTTGCGCATTCTTTACATTCTTTACTTCTTTACAACTTCTTTACAAATTCTTTACGATTCGCGGTCTTGACCATTCGTGGTTCCCGGCTCTATGACGTCATTCGGGAGGAACAGGGGTTTTTAGCCATTTTCACGTAATGTGCACAGACACAATCGAAAAAGCATGTAGCAGATACTACATCAAACAATTTTTGCATATTAATTTGTATGTTTGTATTTCTTCGCCTAAATAACTCCAATTATAAACAAAAAGTGCTATAAGTGATAATAACTTTTGTTTCTGTTTTTTTCAGCTCGTTTTGGACAATAGCGGGTTATATGTGGCCACTAGTTGCACGGATAAAACCCTTTGTATCTATGATTATTACAGTGGGGAGTGCTTGGCTACTATGTACGGCCATTCCGAATTGGTAACGGGCCTTAGGTTCACTCCAGATTCGAAGCATTTAATTTCTGTCTCCGGCGATGGATGCATGTTTGTGTGGCGCGTCCCACACGAGATGACCGTCACGATGCAAGCCAGGTTGTCGCAGCAAGCAGCTCGACAAGCTAAAGATTCCAGGTAATTTGTGAGACAGTTTAGTCAAAAAGATTCTATTTGAAGTTTGTTTCTTTACAGTAGAATCGATTATAGTTTGCCCAGACATGAAGTGAAAATTGACAACGAAGAATTTGGGTCCCCGCCTCCTGAAATGCTGGATCCTAATGCAAATGCTGATGATGCTTTAGATTACAGGTTAGCTACATATCTTAATTTTCATATTTTTTTCATGTTTTTTTTAAGAAATATTCGGTACTTTTAATTTTGTTTACTACTTCAGTTTTACAATTGTACCTAATTTCTTCCCGTTTAGTGGCTTTTTCAATTGAAACGAGAATCTTTGATAATTTTTTAATAATAATGTTGTAAAAAATATATTTTATTTTATTTTTGTGTGTGCTAGGTTTAGTGTTGGGCCCCTTCCGTTATGGGCTAAGAAACAGATTGGGGAAGGGAAAGGAAGCAAAGGATCCTCAACGGGAAGTTTAGCGAAAAATGTGGATTTCCCTAAAGGTCGTTGGGCGCAGCGTGTGGATACTTCAGGACCTGGAATTACTGTCAAGTCATTTTACCAAGGCGACAGCGTTATTCCTTTTCCAGCCGGACAAGGTAAAATACCTTTCTTCTCTAAAAACACTTTTTAAAAGATAATAAAAGGGAATTTTTCTCTAATGTTGTTGTTGGTTTAATAGGTGGAGATAAGGCGTTGGCGGATTCTGATGGGTCTAAAGATAGCTCCCTTGAAAGTACTGAATCCAGGAACTATGGCGAATTCCGCATGCAGCTCAAAGAGGCAAGAAATCTTTGAATTTCCAGAAAATTTTAAAACCAGAAAGATTGTTTCACTAAAACTGATAACATTTTCGCTTTTTCTGCATGTGTAATATTCGTATTTTTTCTGTACCCTACCTAACTCTTGCATATTAAATGTGCATGTGATAGGACGTTGACGAGTTTACCCCTGACCCTCGTAGTATGGATGAAATTGTTCGTGGTTACCCTTCTTACCAGGTACTATTGTAAAACATTTCCACTAATGGCTTGATTCTGACCGGTTAATATTCTCCCTCCTAGTAACCAAACATTTTCTGATTATTTTTATAAATTATTTGCTCCTTTTTTGATACTTTCTTGAAGTTTTTTTTAAATTTTATTGGTTTTATTTTTTGCAGATCGATAGATTATTTTGCGAATACTTGAAAATGTTTGTATTTTTTTTAAACTATAATTTTAAGGGTGTTTTTTTGTACTTGTAGAGCGGCCCGATATCTCGAATTACTCGTCGTGGGGGCGAAAGCTCAGCAGAAAGTGGGCGTGGTCGTACCTTAACTGACGATAGTAGCGCGTCAAGTCTGAAGATGGAGGTAAGAAAGGGGAAGTAGACACAAGGACGACTCGACAAAAGGACTGCGTATACCCGACACAAGGACGCCGGGATCCGACAGAATGGACCAGGCGTCCTTGTGTCGGGTACATGAGTCCTTTTGCCGAATTGCCCTTGTGTCGCGTTGCCTAAGAAAGAACCATTTGATTTTTTACGCATTGTTTGTTAAAATATTTATGAGTGTATTGTTTTCTGATATTTCCGCTAGGATTTCGAGGGAACTGAGCATGATGGCGACGTGGAAGATTATTCTGACAACGACGGCAACTCCACAGAGCCAGAGCATCACGATAGGCTATTATATTATCCCCAAAACGATGATGGTAGCAGGTAATACTTGAAACACAGGCATTTTTTGTAACAAACATAAAAAATTAGGTCTCTTTTTTCAGAGTTTTTTATTAGTTTTTGTTTCTTGGCAGCTTTTTTTGCTTCTGGAGAACTTGCTAAATGTTTTTTATAATGGGCGTCTTTCCTTTTTTTTCTTCTTACATTTTAATAGTTATGCAAGTCTTATGAAGTACTTTTTTTTAGTGATTATACTGTGAATGCTATGGACGTAGAAGAGCTACGACGTTCCCAACGACGAATGAAAAAGGGACGAAACCACGATTTAGGATTACACCTCCCTTTGATTCAGTCTGCTGTTTCCGTGTCTGGATCGCAAGATTCTGATGAGGAAGACGAAGAAGTATCGACGCCCTCTGGTGAAATACCAGAGCGCAATTTCGCTTCCATGCTTTCCGGAAGGTAGATCTATTCCTTATATTTTTTATATTTTTTGGGGGGGTCTAATATGTTCGCTTTCGCTTTATTTAGTACGGAGAGCTTAGAAAGGGTTGGAAGAAGGGAAACATTCCTGAAAAGCACCTTTGAATCCTTGAGTGGGCCAGCAGCTACTTCTCTGAACGATTCAGAAGATAAAGATGATAACAAACCGTCGTTATCTTCCCGTTTTCTCACTCGCAGCTCTGCCTCCCCCGCGCCCCAAAATGCCGAGGTTATCAGCGCAGCTAAAGCCACTCAAAAGGATCCCGAAGCTGCCAAGAAACGCGAAGAGTTGCAAAAACGCATCGAAGAAACACGCAGGAAACTACAAAGTGTAATTATTTCCATCTTTATTACTATATTATTAGTTTCATTTAATTCCATTATTAGTTCGTATCAGTCCGTTCAAGTCTTTAAAAAATTCTTTTAGTTTCCTAGATTTTTAACTTTGCGATCATTTCTAGTGTTTATTTAAGTACAGTGGTGCCTCGCATAACGAACGCAATCCGTTCCAGGACAGCGTTCGTTTACGAATCGTTCGTCATGCGGGACGCCGTTTCATATACGTTACTATGACAATTGTTTTGATCCGTTCCCGAGACCGGTCCAAAATCGCGAAAATTCAAATTTTGTGTTATGACATTGTGGATGCAACTTCTTCTGATAAACCTATGAAACGAACCCCTACTGGCTTTAAGCTCGTCTTCGTCTTGTGCTAAAGCTTGCGAGCTTGTTCCTAGATTGATCTTTAAAGCTCTTCACAAATGACCCTTACTTTCTGACAAATTATTTCCTGTGTGGTTAGATCTCCTTTCGTTTGCCTTTCCTTAATCCAAACAGCAACTTCATTTCATCACTAATCGATTTTCTGTGCCCCTGGGAAAAACTCGAGACACCCTTGGCCATCTTAGCTTTCATGGTTGATTCTCTATTGGCTAAAATTGTTCCTATATGGTTGACTTGATCACTCCAAGTTCAGCTTCAAGATCCACAACTCTAGCTCCTGGGTCTTTTGTGTCTATGATTTCTTGCTTAATTTCAATAATAAGTGCTTTTCTAGTCTTCCCACTAACGGTCTTCTAAGGTGCCGTTTTCACAACACTAAAAAAGCACTGAAATTTCCCCACAAATTTCAAATGTAAAAAATACAATAGACCGCGTGCGTTTCGTAATGCGGGACCACGTTCGTTATGCGGAATATTGTCCGGCCCACGCGCGTTCGTAATGCGGAACGTTTGTCTGCGAGGCGTTCGTTATGTGAGGCACCACTGTAATTCTCTTGTTCGTGTAAGAATTAATTGAATTGACTTATTTTCTTGAACTTACAATTTTTATCGATTTCTCAATTATTATTTCTTTTTATGAAGTAAGCATACATTATCGTTTCTCTTGCAGAGTCCATTAGCTTGATTTTAATTAATTTTACAGCATCCCTTAGCAGTACCCGTCCAGTGGTTAGTTGGTTAAAGTGGTTATTTTTAGAGAAGTAAAGTAAAGAAGAAGTAAAGGGTCACTGATTTCCATTTTATTCATTAGATTTATTCCTCCTTCCCTTTTGTCAGTTAACTTATAGTCAGCCCTCGTGTGTTTGGTTCTTTGGGAGTTGGTTTTTCTTGTCTCAATAATTCTAGTAATTTACGTGAGTTTTGTAAATTTATTGTGCGTTTCATTTCCAGATTGGGTACAAATCGACGTTGAAAAGCAGTCAAAGTATTAGCGATCTGAGTCGGGCACCTGACAGTGAAACGGAAATGCATTCCTTGTCTCCGTCGATGCGTTTTGGCGGCCGAGTGACCAATGGAACTCCAGGTAAGCGCGAGGGATGGGCGAAAACCTTCTTTTCTGTGGATTTGGGGCAAATGGGTGTGGGCTTGGTAGAAGGCAATGGGCGTGGTGTTGGCATGGGTGCTTGTAGTCCTAGTGGGGAAAACGTGCACGAGGTGCTGCAAGCGTTGGAGGCAGCGTGGGCTGGGGAAAAAGAACAAGATGAGGAGGAGCAAACAGTGGAAGAAGACACGCCCACTAATAGCGTCAGCACAGACTCATTGGAAACCCACCAAGAGTATCAAGGACGACGCAGGAGCCAAAAAAGGGAAGACTACCCACTGTCGGTCCTCAGCAGCATGACTATGGATTCGCTAGAAGTCGAAAAGTGGTTCGAGGCTGAGAAACCCCAAGAAAGATTTGAGAAATCAAAGTCTGTGCCACCCGTTAAAGGCGGTGCTGCTTCCAAAAGAACCATGAGTCTTCCTAATCCCATTTCTTGGGAGCTGAAATTCGCCGATTCCGAAAGTGAAAAGCCCGTTTTGTGGGTCCCACCGAGCGTGCGCAGCCACAAATGTGATTTGAAGAAGGCCGCTCCCCGTAATTTGTCGAAAAGCTGCGCTAATCTAGCGCCGAACATTGCGAGCAAAAAACTGGCGGCTCCGAGTACGTCCATCAGAAATAGTTATTTCAAAAAACCACATCTGAACCCACTCAAACGATCAGGTACCTTTAACGTTCACGATAAGCCTGCCTGGGCAAAAAACGTGGCCATCCAACAAGTTTTACCCTCCAAAGTGGGCGTGACTATGGGTCCCAAGCACGGCCATAATGGCAACGAAGGTACACCTCCTTTGTTTGCTTCTTTCAGTTATTTCGTTTAAGTCTACAACCAGGAAAAAATATGTTCGCATTTGCTTGCAAGCGGTTGTTATCTTAACCCCCATGAGACAGGCAATTTGCAACAAATTGGTGCAGTAACAAGGCCAAAGATGGCGTCTGATTTCACGATGACACGACAATGAACATTGCGCGATGCGTTGCGTTCGAAAGCGAGGAACTCTCTTTCCCAGAACCTTGCTAACAATGAAATTCACTACTATTCCAATGGTTGATTCCAAATTATTATTTTTTATTTATTTAACGTTATTGTTCCAATGGCGTCCAATTCTGTCATTAATTTACAAGCGAAACTGCTTAAACGCGTTCATATTTCTATAACGTGTGTCTTGCTGAGTTGGAAGGAGAGTTTCTTTTGTGTTTGCTAAGAACGAATATCCTTGCTTGGATGTTGGAAAAAAGCCTACTTAACTTACGGAGCTTTTTCTGGTAATTGACCTTTGTCGATTTTTGGTGCACCTTTTCCTTTAAGTTTTTGCATGTAAGTGGTGTTGTTGCGTATGGGTGCGTTTTGTTTGTTCCTTTTTCGTTGGCTGCTATTTGTATTGTTATGCAGGCTCTGTTTCGGGAGACACGGAAGAAGAACGCGATGCTGAACGTGAAAACAGCCTCAATAGTAGCGGAGGCATGCGAAGAGCTTGCTCATTGTCTGACCTCACCCAACCTTCGCCCAGCCGAAGAATTTTGCCCAATCCACCCAACAATGGTACACTATTATTCTGCATGGCTTATGTCAGCTTGCCAAAGCCAAAATAAGACACAAACGCAAACAGTGTTTGCTTTTTACTTTCTATAAAGAAGGCTTATATTTTAAAAATTACATTAATTCGATTTAATTTTAAGTTTTCCTCTTAATCGTTTGCTTATGTAGTTTCGGGTAAAGTCGCACCGAAAACGACTGCTACTTCATCTTCAAGTGGAAATAGTAGTAGTAATCGCTCAGCTATGAATCGATTAAGCAGCAAATCGACTGTGGATTTATCGCGGAGTTCATCCATGCTGCACCAAGTATATTTACTGTTTTTTGTTGTTTTTAATGAAAATTTTGAATGTTTAAGAAAAATTTTGGGAAATTTTGGCCTAAGTTTGGAAAGATTAATTATTATTTTTTAATTCTCTAAAAAATGTACGGCTATTTTTTAAGTTGATTATAGAAAACGAGGTAAGCTTGGGAAAAATTACGAAGCAGAGACATCGTAATTCGAAATGAAGAAAAGGGAAGATTTAAAAAATCGGGTTAAAACATTAGAAATTGCATAATCTAATTTTAAGGAAATTCAGATAAAACAAAGCAATTTTTGGATTATTTTTTTTTACAAAAATTAGATAAGTGTTAAAGGTTTCGTTCTGATATATTTGAAGTTCAAGTTACAGAAGCTAAATTGCATGTTTGTGTTTCACTAAACTAAGAATATTTTGTAGACGAATGACAGTGAAGCCGGTGAATCGCGGGTAGTTCGATCGAGTACGCATGGAAGGATATCAACCTTAGGTAGGAATGCGACGAACACTTCCTTGGCCAGGGTTGGGGTCGTACCAAGTCAACAGGCGTCTGCTATGCGACCTACGATTAGCTCAGCGAACAAAACAAGTGGTTCCAAGCCAAACTCGACCCTCGGAAGCCGATCGACTGCTAGGCGAATGACCGGTGCCGTATCCACAGGTAAATAATTATTTGAGCACTTCACGAAACTTAAAGTGAGTAATATTAAAAAGAATAAAGTCATTAAGAGCTTAGCTTAAGAGTAGATTCGGATAAATTAAAGTAAAAATTTCAACACAGCGGTCAAAACAAATAAGCTGACAAAAACGGGAAGTATACACAGGGTGACTTGACAAAAGGACTCCGTGTACCCGACATAGGACGCTGGTCCCTGACAGAAGGATACCAGGTCCATAATCTTTTAAGGCACCAATAGAACTTCGAGTTTAAAAAGTCTGCTCATTGGTTTTAGCGATAACGAGATTAGAAAGTGCTTAAGCTGTACAAAAAAATACGTTGGCGCCCTTGTGTCCTTTTGTCGAGTCGTCAGTGTATCGCGTTGCCACGAAAGCAACTGATTTTAGCAATTCTAAAAATAATTTTAAAGGGCTACAACCAAAAGTTAACTATTTCTTTTTTAAGTTGAAATAAAATTTGCTATTTGTCTTCATTTTGTACTTTTGCAGGAGATATACTCCAAGCTATTCATGACGAGTCGAGTTCCGACGGAGAGCCGGAGCGAACAAATGTCCGAGCACGTGTAATGAATTTCGAACGAAGTGTGACGTAAGTAATTGCTTTAGGTTTTTGTAGAACAAATAATAGTAATAAAAAAACAGGAAAAGTCAGTCGTCCAATGCCGTTGTTTCGAGCCGTCGTGTGCCATCTACAGGCTTAAGTAACCGCACCACTAGTGAAAAGGATCTCAGGAAGTCAACCCCCCCCAGCTCAGGCAGTACAACGAGTTCTAAACACGAAGCGAGCAAGAAATTGACGCCAGATGCAACCATAGTCCGCCAATTATTGTTCAGCCCCCAAGAAGAGAAAGATCCATGCAAAGGATCCTGTGAGTTATCTTCTTTTATGTTTCTTCGCTTATTAAAAATGTTTTCTTATTTTTCTTGAATTAGTGAGTCGAGCGTCCTGTGAAATGGCAGTAGACACATTTAGGAATGCTGCGGATGCACTGTTAGTTCTGCAAAGACGGCTTTCTGGGGGAAGTTTCATGCCTGGCTCACGTGGGAGCTCAACCCAAGAAACGGAATCGAATCTATCGGACCGGGAACGAAGCGAATTACTGCATTACCTGTCTTCTTCAATCGTCCCTATTTTGCAAAGATTGAGGCCTTTGCAGCCAGCCGTTTTAGACCAGGATGTACCTAATATGCCAAGCGAAGTGCCCCGGGACATTGCCGTAGTACCACCAGAAATGGGAACCAACAATCCCATGATGGTGCAGATGATGCAGCAATACTCGGACATGCTTTTAACGATGTTTCAGCAGAGGATGCATACCAATGGAGGTTCAAATAACTCATGAAAACTTAGAAAAACAAAACAAATGGGTCGAGTGTTTTGTAAGGAGTAGAAGTGCCAAAGAAAAGAGGCGCGTTTAAAAGAACGAAAAGGGCCAAAACAATTGGAAACATTCCAACAACTGTACCCCACCCAATAATATGACGAGGATATTTTTCTTTAACCTTTTATTTTTGTTGGATTATGTGATAACCCTTTACTGGAGTATAACCCTCAGCTTGTGGATTCATATTCAAAGGTTAATTCTAATTTCAAGGTTTTCCATTTCAAACCATATCCAAAAAAGTTACATACCATACACCTTTGAACCATTCGTATGTGTTTTTGTATGCATTACAAATGACATGTTGGCTGAATAACCTATGTGGACATAATATAACAGGAGTCGTTTGTGTATACTTGTGCTAAACGAGTAGGAAGGAACATTGGTACGTAAGCGCCAAAATTGTCAATACATTCGAGTTTTCTTTGTTTCATAGCATTTTTATTCAGTAGCCCGAAAAGCACTAGTTTCTATTCCTTACGAAATAGAAATTGAAGATCTCAAGCTTTATTTTAAAACCTACTCCTGAATTTACTAGATAAAACACACCTTTCAAACTTTCTTTAATGTCCCTGCTCTTTTGGCACATGTATATGACTGTCAAACTCTACATTAACTGAATGTTGAATAGCATATACCATCCATCCTCCCTGGGAACAAGTGTAAGAAGAGATTAGTCTGACGTTTGAGTCGTTATACGTTCTGTCCAAAGAGTTTTTGGCATTACGTCGGAAGAGTGTGCGTTGTGGGAAGAGTTAGATCGAGTCCGAATTGACCTCACCTCATTCTCTCAATGTTTGATACAAAGAGAACTTATGCCTCTTAATTCCCTAAATCTTGAGTGTTTTTAATCATCTTAGTATCCCCTAATTTTGAAAGTTTCCAGCCTTCTTTGCAATTCATAATTGTTTGACAGACTGCCGTTTCTGAAGTGCTTAGAAGATCATGGGAAGAAATATCAACCTTTTTCTTTTTTGTTTTCAAATAAAGCGAAGTTGACAATTAAGTAAGAACAGATGTCTGACCAGAAAGATGAAAATGGTATATTGTCGACTAAAATATGAGTCAAATTGAAGGGACTGAATTTATTTTTCCTAAAGGATTGCTTGAGTTCAAGTACAAAAAAGCCTAGACGACGTTTACTTAACAAGGCTCAATGTTTTCTTAGTATCTGTTTGTTAAGGTAAGAAACATGTTGGGATGGGATGGGAGAAAAGGGGTATCAAGCGGAAAAACTTTCCAAGGCTTTCATCTTGAAAAATGTTCCCTGAAGTTATAACTGAAGAATTGGACTGAACTTGACATCAAAACTTCAATGTTGATCTCCATTGACCAGGTGGATTGGTCTTAGTGTCTTTTGCAACACGTGGGCGTCAGATGGCTCAATTCGTTTGTAGTAATGTTCTTTCGTTTCCACAATTTCAAATCCAAACTTCTTGTAGAAGTCAATGGCACTATCATTGTTCACTTGAACGTGACTTTAAAAGAACGCAAAAATCCATTAGCATGACTAATAACATTTAGTTTACCAAGAAAAAATCCCTTACAGGAAGATACTGTCGATGTTGCCATCCTTTTCCACAACGTTAAGCACATGCTCTAGCATCTTAGTACCGATTCCTCTTCTTCTATAAGGGGCTAGACAACCCAGTGTCATTATGTACAGTTTTCTTGAGCCTTCAATCACATCAATGCGACAACACACTGCCCCCACGACGATGTCATTGTAATAGGCTAAACACAAATAAATAAGCATCAACAAAATATTTATAACGATTCAATTTAAAAACTGCTTATTAATTCATTAAAATAAGAGTAATGATTACCAAGTTTAGCCAGTTCTCCAGCTTCGAGTATGTCCTTGTAGAACTTGTCATTGTAAGACACCGGAAAGACAACTTGGTTGAGTCGTTTCAGCTGTTTTATGTTATGAGGCGTCACATCTCCCAACTCAATCGTTGCCCTAATTAGTTCAGGTAGATATGGTCAAATACGTAATTAAACAATTAGTTTATGTGTAGATAAAGTTCTGCCGCATGGCCAAACCTTGGAGCCTTTCATATGAGCAGCCAGACAATCGGGTAAAAATAAATGCTGAAAACTAACCTAGTCATGTTTTCAATGCGCAGGGGCTTATTTTGCTAATGACTAAATAAAAATAATCACATTCACACCACACGTTTACGAGCCTGGAAGAAAACGTGCTGGCTTGTTTTGACGTTACTTGCTTTGGCAAAATGACTAGGCTATATAAGTGAAATCGAGGGAGTGGTATGACTCTCTCGTCCAACTCTTCCGACGCCAAATCTTCACAAGTGGCGCCCTCCCTGCTTAACTGAATTACTAAATTGTCTGGGAAGGGACGGCTTCCTTAGAAAAAAATTCTTGCGCTCTTTGAAGGAGACATCACTCATTTTAGCGCGGCAAAATCATAACAAATTTCGCTTTACCTTCGTAACTATTAGCAACATGCTTAACGTAAGGAGATTTTTTTAATTGATTGTATTAATAAGAAACAATATCTTTGTTTTCGCACATCTTTTATTTAATTAAAAAAAAACTATAACCGAAACCGCCCTTTAATTCAGAAGCCACTTTCAATTTTCATGTATTAAAGAACATACGTTTCAAGAGGAAGAACACGCCCCAAAAAATTAAGATTACTTGAATGAGGTATTCTTAGGCGTTGACTTTTTTGGACTGGACAAAAAGTGTATTCCATACTTAAGCGGCCAAATAGAAACCCGTTTTCCCAGTATAGTTGTTTCCTTTTTTTAAATTTGTTTATAAAAACCAGTACCATGGGCGAAAGTTCTAGGTTTACGCTCTTGTAAATAGCGGAGAAAACCCCCGAAGTGTTATTGCTTATAGGTTTTCTCTCCCTTCGTATGCAAATGACTTCTTAAAATGTATATAAATTGGTAGGGTCCTCAAAAGGTTCGCCGTGGTTGTGAACAATTGACAGCTTAGTAAAAGGAGGGGAAAACTACTTTGCTTCTGCTATTGCCCCCAAAAAACTTGCCGTATGCTTCTCTACACAGTTCTATAGCATCAACCGTAGTAAAGAAAAATAATAATATTAAAAAAAACTAAAAAAGAAACAAGTTAGATACAACGCTATTTTTTTTATTAATCTCAGCGTGAGCAAAGCTCTTTGCCGATATTTATTTTTGTTTCCAATTACAACGCTATTTCCCCAAGCTCCGGACTTTGGATTATGACTCGCTGGACACTGACAGGAGGTATACAGTTCAGCCAAAGTATACGAGTACACGCCGGGCTTAGATCTCAAGATAGGAATGACAAGAAAGGGAGGAACACAAAGAAAACCTCAAATCCTTGAGCATGTGATCGCAACAGCAACACGTAACTATAGCTCCTTTTCATAGAGCTATTTTAAAGAGACGGTAACGTACCGTACAGGAACCCTTTGACACACACCGTATTGCTCCCTTTTACTGTCCTTTACTGTCGTTTAGATTGTGGAAGATGAGCGCTGATGCCCATACCTGAGAAGCTAGCCTGTGAGAGGTTATCACAAGTTAGGGTCTCAGGGAATGGGAAACAACTCAAAAAACCAGTAGACCAACAGTTCGGAAGGATGCGAACAATTAACAAGCTAAAAATACTCCCCCTCCCCAAAAAAGGAATTCCTAAACAATAAACCAATTGCATACAATTCGACCTTGGGTTGGTTTGTAGGAAGGTATAATAACAGCAATTTGAATCTAACCCGACACCAAAACATAAACGAATAAAAGAAAGTCTTATGATAGCAGGTGCAAGTAATAGCAGCAGCAGCAGCAAGCAGTTAACTAATTAGAAAAAAAACGAACTACTCGGAGAAGTGCAAGTAAGAACTCGCCCCAACTTACACGTTTAACAGCCATGGGATAAAAAAGGAAAAAACCTATATGGAGCAGGACGTTATAGTTAGCATTACCCAGCTGCCCAAGCATGTGTTACATCCTCCTGGATCCACGCATGCACGCAAGGACTGATAAGCCAACAATAAAAAAAAAACTCATTCTAAGCCCGAACCCCCGCCACCCAGCCCAAACTAAAAAAATAATGTAAAAAAAAATAACAAGATCCTTAAGGCTATGTGTCCAAAAATGGTTTCTTCCACTTTGCTTGCATTTAATTGCAGTTGAACTTCGTGAGCCACGGGTTTCCCCCCAAATTTACACGGTCATCGTCACCATCATCATCATCTGCACTGTCAACACCAAGCATAAATCCAGTTGATTCCGAAAACCATTCGTTCTGGTCCAAGGTGGTTGGTTATTCGGACCTGGCTACAGAAACTAATCCAAAGTCTGGAACAAAGTAATCCAAAGTCTGAAAATATGGGACAAGAAACGGAGGCAATATAGATAACATTTCTCCTTGGTCTAGAAATAGCAAAGATAAAAATAAAAGTTATAAAAAAGCATGTTAATTGGGCGTGAAGTTAGTCATGAGACAAGTCTTTCTCTTTCCCGCTGTCTGTCTCCTTACTTTTGAGGGTACGGGAACGACTTTGCTAATACATGTACTGTACCAAAGGTCCATTCCACTCCTTTTGGTACACAGGCTAAACCAGTCAGCTCGCCAGACACTCACACCCACATCTCGTTTTCTTTTTCTTATTTATTTTTTCTCCCCTTTTTTGTTTTCCTTCTTTTTGAACAGGATGCCTAGTTTAGAACATCATCCAACCCACCTCCCCTCGTCCTCCCCGTCACCGTACGGGGGCTTTTTTTATCATGATGCATTGGAGCTGGCCTTTCCCGCTCCACTCCCGTTATATAGTGGCTGTCTCCAAGTCACGTCGAACCCCCAAAAGAGCCCAGCTAAAGCACCCACAAGCCAAAAAGGGCCGTTGAACTCAGCTCGCCAACGTCCATGCCAGTCTCTCTATGTAAGCTTCGGCGCATACGACGAAGCCGAGCACCTTTTTGGCCCTGGCTCCCGCGTGCCGTCCACGTAATTCACGAGGTTCCACAAACTGTATCCAAGACTTAAAAAAAAAAAATTGAATCCCGGTCCTTTCGGCTTTTTAGCTTTCGCTTCTACACACACATAGAGGAAAGTATGGCTGGCATCAATCCATACGTCTGCCAACAAGACAAACTTGGAAGGGGACTTCGGGAGGAATCTTTTCGCTGCTTATGGAAAAATTCCAAAGAACTGTTTCCTCGAATTTGGTTTTTATTCACGCCTAAAAAGGGAGAAAAACATTATTTGAGTTGTAGTACAAAATCCATTAAATAAATATGTGGAATTACAAAATTATTTTATTTTACCATGAGAGGTTTCCAAACGTTGCCTTAGAACTCCTAACAGGTGGTTTGCCCAACTTACGTAACTCAAGCCTACATACTGCCGAGAGCAATACTTTCCGAAAGTCTGTCGCGTGTTTTTCCTTTCGCTCTCATGGCAGCTTACGTGCTACTGGAAATGTCCCGAGATCAGACAAAGAAGAAATCAAGTTTACCAACGAGTCTTAGCATAAAAAGGAACGCTTGAGGTCACTCTACCATAATTAACACATGGTAATTTGAAATGTACCAAAAGGACAAGAAATGTTCAACCTTATTTCGTCAAGTTGGTTTCCATTTGTCTGACCTTCATTACTTAGTTTTTTAAAAAATACTAAATTTCTTCCTATCACCCTTCACTAAACGAAAAAATGCACGATTATTTGAAAATTTTGTTATTTATTATTTGGAAATGTTGATTATTTATAAGTATGTTAAAAGTAAACTTGGGAATATTTGATTTACAACTCAGAATTTGCTTCGTAGATAAAGTATAGTTTGAAGGATTTATGTAAGTAATTCCTACGGAGTTAAATCAACATGTTAGGATTTACAAATGCTTATTTCTTTAGCATTCTTAACTAATCAAAGAATAGTGAAAAGTAAACTTATCAAGTTTAGGTGAAGCGCGGCTTTCTTTCAGATTTAACTGTAAGCACTTGATTGAAAGTTTAACATCCTAAGCCTTTACCATCGTCTGTTATCTTCAAACACTATAGTATTACCGAAAAAATTTATATTCATTGTTATGGGTAGGACACCAAAGAGCGTGGCTTTCTTTTGATCGCAATTGGTCGCTCTTGCAACAAATAATTCTTCAATTATGAAAAGGAAGGAAAGGACACTGTCTTTTAAGGATACTTTTGATTTGATTACCATCCTTTCTAACAAAATTACTGGCAAATACTAGTACTATGTATATCCTATTCTGAGAGTAAGAACGTAAACTATACATCCTAGGAAACAGCTGAACTGTGAATTGGTGCAATTTTTTAACAATGAAAAAGAAAGGGAACGGGAACTTTGGTTGTTCCTGGCTGCTCCAACGTTCAGTGTTGGAACGACTGCGACATGTCTTAATAAACACGAAGGAAATAATGCTACTTGAGATCCCTTTTAATAAAATGTGTTTTAATCACGCTTTAAATCAAGTTTTAGTATATAACTAGAAGTTTAATGTACAGTATAGAAAAATCAGTTTCTTTCCTAAACCTATACTTTCTACAACGCAATTAATTATATATGCTGACTAAAATCAACCCAAAGAAGACGAAAAAAACCCCCTAAAAGTGCAAACAAACCGGCTGCTGGTTTTCCTTCGAACGCGGCTCGATACTTGCCACAGGAGTCGGTCTGTTCCTTGGGAAGACAACTTCCGCCAGGACAAGCACAGACTGTCTGGACAGAGGCGTCGTAAAATGCCAAATAAAAACACACACACACACACAAAAGGCCTCACGGTACCAAACCGTCTGAACTACACAGACTTTTACTCTTTCCCGCTAGCCACCGAAACCACCTTTTCGTCCCGTTAACTCCCCAACTTTCTTACGTCGCGCAGACACCCTTGCTGTTCAAGTAGTTTTCCCCACCCCCCAGAAACTCAATTTCCTTGATTGCCTCTCCTGCATCTCACAAACGCAACTTGAGGCTCTTCAATCTCAATCACAACAAAAAACCCTTAGGTTACCGGCTGCCAGGATTGTATACTAAACATTAACCTCTCATAAGTTCAAAACAAACTCCCAAATACGCTTGTTATTTCTTTGTGCGTGTTAACCTCGTAATATGCTTCTACTATATGATATATGCTATTCTTCTACTATATACTATATGCAAACACTAATAAATTTAGGGGTATAATATTGAAGAAATAGTCCAGAAACTTCGCACAGGATCAGAAGTATCGGCCGAAAAGTGCAATTTTGCAAGGTAAGGCAACTTCTTCCTTTCTCCATTGTTAAGAAAGGATTGGAAAAACGCGGGTGGGGGGTGGGTTTATTCCTTTAGTTGCCAGCGCTTCCCCCTTTCATTCCTCCTTCTCGTTTCTATCGGCGCTGTCGACGCCAGCGCCGACGACGGACGGACGCCGTTACTAGCAAAAGCCTGGATCGATAACAGGTCGCGGAGAAAGGAAGGGAGAGAGAGCCAGAAAGACCGAGGGGCCGCAGACCTTCTGTATAAATCTCCATGATGGCGCCGCGACGCTAAGACGCACGAGGAATATCACAACGCGTAGATACGCCCGGAAAGGGACAAGGTTTTCAAGTACTGTTCGGGCTTCGTTTCTTTGTAATGTACCTACTCGCTTGCACTACATACACGCCATTTGGTCGTAGATGATTTTGTTGGTGATGTCTTACACCTACACTCAACCCGAATCGAGGAATCTCCACTCAACCAATCAGGTTGAATATACTACAATCAAGAGAAAATTCCATCAAAACTTATTTATACCACACTAATCAAAGGAACTTACCGAGATGGCTTAGTTTGATCTCCATTGACCTCACTTATTCTTTAATTCTAATTTGATTTTCGGGTTTAATCAAATAATTAAGCATTATAGTCCTACACTTGGGTATACAAATGTGGTGCACACCCAACGTACGCCTAAGCAAATGCGTACAACGCGTACGCCTAAGCAAATGCTCAAACCCTGAATTGTAAACCAAACTGACAAATTTGTTTTTAAAATTTAATTTAAAATTGTACAAATTAACATCAGTCTAACCCGCTAAAGAAGTATTCTGAATTGGCCAAAAGTTGAAGTAAATACAATACTAATAAAAGTGAAAATAAAATTCAAAAGTGACTTGAAAAGTGACATAAATTCAAAACACACGACAAGTAAAATTCGTTTTTTTAGAAAGAATACAAGTTCTGGAAATAAAGTTACCTGCTCATTGCAACCCAAGCCGCCCACTGTAATTGTAGTTCTGAACCGTTCATAGCAATCATAAAACAAAGCGTCCTGTGATAAAACATGACTATTATAAATAACTATGATACTTTTATTATTATAAATAACTATGATACTTTTATTATAAATAACTATGATACTTTTATTATTATAAATAACTATGATACTTTTATTATTATAAATAACTCTTATAAATAATAATAATTTCCTTTCTTCTCCCTTTTCCCGTATTCCTTCTACAAGTATTGAGTTGCTAGCAGCGTACTGCAGTTAAATGGATAAATAATAATGCAATCAGAATGAGGGTAAGAATAGAACATGAAGGGATTCTAAGAGTATTTGAAAAACGACTTGTTTCGATATTAGGATTCCTCGGGGAAAGTTAGCAAGTTGTACAGTTTCGCCTGAACGGTGTAATTCTGAACCATACAACCTACTACCTCAAACCGAGAATCCGCTTTTCCAATCGTCCTTCTACACTAGTGAGAACTATCTCAATTTCCATGGCTTCCCATCCCAATTCCAACGTAGCAGGTCCTTGACGCAGTTGGCCATCGTCAATATGCGCCCTTAGAATCGAACTTGCGAAAGATTGCAAAGTTGCCACACAAGTTCGGATCTACGGGTTCAAACAAACGATATTTTCTACCCAAAACATTTCATGCCAGAAAAAAATGAGGGTTCGGGTTATGTGGTATAGTTTAGTATAGTGTGTATATGTTTTCACTTGAGACGGCGGCAGATTGATTTTCCATTGAAGAGTGGGCGTGTCCCTCTCTCTGTCTCTCTTTCATCTCTCTTTCTCGCCTTCTCTTCGGGGCTCTCTATAGCAGGTTCAACAGCACTGCCCTCCTTTAGCGTCCCTTGACTATTCTGTTCTTTCAGTAAAAAGGTCCCTTCACTGCACGAGTTATTAAGGTTCCAATTCCAAAAAATCTCGACGCGTTATCACTTTCCTTTTTCTGATTCCTTCTTCGTCTGATTATATCATTTCCTCATCTTTTCTATCTTCTATCTTCGCACCCAGCAAGGTAATGTAATCCAACGTCCAAGGTACAACCTTTCTTCTCGAAGCTTCTACTTTTAGCCACACGAGTTCCCACCTTCCTCTCCTAATCCAAAAATAAAGGCCAACATCTGAATAGTCTCCGAGTCAGCATCGAATCCGAATATTTACCAAAGTGTTCCACTGTCTTCAAACGCTTAATTTGAATCCAAAGTTTTTGTTCTTACCCCTGTCTTCGGTATTTCTTCAACATTCTCCAAATCTTGCGCATGCTTCTTTAGGATTCTACGCTCCCCCACGCTCCACATACGGGGTACAATGTACCATTCCTTTCGCCAAAAGCTCTGCCAAAATCCGCGCCAACCGTATGGCTTCAATTTTGGCCAGTTACCTCCCTCAATTCCTCCCAACCCAACCAATCCGCATTGGTGTGCTGAGAAACCCTCTCACAGCGGGGTTAGAACGACCCAAGAAGGGAAAGACTTGTGCCATTTGCCAAATCCATGGCTTGGCAGATTTGCTTAAGCGAACCCCCAACACCTTTCCCTTGCTTGTGGGTTACCACAAAGAGGGGAGAGGCAGGCTTTTCTAGGCTCGGTTGGTGTGATCCCTCCCACGCAGAATCACCCTTTGCCGGAAGGTGGGGATTGGAATGCAGCGAAAAAAGGGGTTATGGAACCCAAAGGGTTGGCTTGCAACTCGTTCGCGGTTGGATCTTGCGCGTCTTATTCTCTAGCCAAAACGTTTGAACCCTCCTTTTCTTGTTATGCCAATCTAGCACTAGCACGGCAACAGGTTAAGCTGGCTCGGTAGGGCCAAAGTTGCGTTTTTTGCCCCCTGCTCAAAGTCGGGACTTCCGAGTCGGTCCGGGACGCCTAACGCTGGACGCGGGAGCCAACTCAACCCTCCTTGAAGCAGCCCTCCTTGTCTGGCTCTTGGTTCGTGATCCACGTGTCTTTTGCCTTTAATCTTCATCCACCTCTCTCTCGCTCTCTTTCGTTCGTTCTTTCTTTGCTTCCCCTTTGATCCACTGCTCCCGCGGTTATTCCAGGTTCCATGCGCGTGTGTGTCTTTCGCATCAGCTTCCATCACTTTTACGCTTGTTTCCATCCGTCTAGCTCCATTCTTCATCCTCTTTTTCTTCTGGCTTTTGCTTCTCGTCTGTTCCTCTTCCCCGTCTGTTCAGTCACATAACGTATGCATTGCGATGGCGCTGCCCAATAAACGAAAAAGAAAAAAACGCTTCCCTTGCTATATACATAGAGCCTTTTTCTTGTTGTCTAATACGTTGGACACGAAATCCCGCACTCAAAAACTAGGTTTTTCTCCCAACTCTTACCTAGTGCATTGCCTCGTCCTTCAAAGCTGGCCACCTGGCGGAATTTCTGGACAAAGTCTTGAAAAGTAGCATCAACAACCCAGAAAACTAAAGAGGGAAGGAAACGTATTAAATTTTTGCAAAGAGGAAACCTTTGCGTGCGGTTTTTATATTCTGGTGTCGTTGCTGAAGCTGTTTCCCTGGCAATCTTGGGGTTCGTTGGTATGTCTCCATGCAGCCAGAATCAAGGCGTGTGAACGAATGCAGCAGGTTTTTTCTTCTGCTTTGGGATCTTTTCTTTCTCGCGTATCAATCAGCTGATTATGCATCCATTTATCCTGATAAATTCTTGTTCCTTTCTGACGAGACGGGTGATGATTTCTTTTCCTTTTGGGGGTATTCTTATTTTTTGGTTCATTTTAAAAAACGGGCATGTAAGCTAGTCCAGGAATATCCTCTCTCTCTCTTGTCAAAGGCCAAAGGGGAAAAAGACTTAAATTAAGCCAAGGGGGCTGGAACTGTGAACAGCCTTCTTCACAAAGACAATGTCACATAATGCCGTGCCTTGCTGGCTTTTACGGTTTAGTCCCTCCTTTTTCCGCTCTGCAATGGCACCTGCAATAAATAAAAAACGAAAAAGAGTTATGTACTGTACTTTCCAAAGCTTCATCAGACACTTGACAGGCGTTAATAATGATTCCCAATTAATTTAACTAGATATACGCTATCAGTCTAGACCAGTATTATCGGTTTGCTTACTATGGGAATTGGTCGAATTACTACGGGACATTAATCACGTTATTACTAGCATTAGTCTAGTTGCTTAAAGTTACTTTATTGCATACGTGTATCTGTTGCTAACGCCCGGCCACCCTATACACACGCACATAAGGGCGGAGGCAAGTAAGAAACACTCTTCGGAGTTTTACATAGGAACAAAAAAGCACACATTTCCTAAGCCTAACCACCATACGTCCGCTATTAAATTAGATTCCTTTCCTGTTCGGCTCTCTAGCCTACAAAACAAAGAGCCATATCGATCTTGACGTTGGCTTCACCAGTATGGTGTCTGATTTGCTTGAGCCGAATATGCCAATGTCAAGTTCCTGGTAAAAAATTATGAGTTGAAATTTTTCAGATCAAAAACTAGTCTTATTTTTTCCCCGGCAACATTTACAATGTAGCTCTCCATTCGATCTCACTCAACCAAGATTAAAACCATCAGTAGCTATTTCGAATACTTTAAATATCATATTAAATTCTTTTCATATTTTACTTTATTATTATTATTTTATATATTAATTTAAATATAGGAAAACACGGCGACTGCAAAACCACTCTTCGTTCGCAAAAAAAACCACTCTTCGTTTGCAAAAAAAAAATGACAGCAGAATGGCTATAATATAACTTGCGAGGAACAAGAAGTTAAACTTTTCGAAACTTTATTCCAGTCGCCTTTGGAGATTGCGAATCAATTAAGGGAAAAGCGGCAAAAATTTGCCAATATCCCTCAAATACCTAGCTATTACTTTATTATTATTTTCTAACAACAAAATCGCACGTAAATAATTGGATACATGGTTATGGTTACCAGGCCAAGGCAGTTGTATACACAGGGCATGCGCGTTCGTGTACTCCCATAGAACGTCTCGCGCGCCCCTTGCGTTGTTGGTAAACTAACCTAGAAAGGTAGTGCTTCAGGATACTGAGAGCCCCCCAACTTGTAGCGCCCCTTCGCACAGTGCTGTTTTGTCGAAAAGAAGAAGCAGAACAAGGCCACCGATCGAAGTGAAACATTTAAGCCGAAGTAACCGGACGAGTCAGGGGTACGGAGCAATACTCATCCGGTATTCAGGTTTGGCGAGGCAGGCCAAGTTCCCACTAGCCTCTACGGCGAAACGTCGTTTTAACTTCTTGCTTGGACGGGACAAGGCCCTACATGACCTAATCGCTCTTACTGTTTCATTGTTGGCAAGTAAAGCCTGGTGCACACTGGAGTGTCGTTTTATGTCAACATACACAACAGACGACATACGACTAGTAAACAAACCAGAAAATGTCGGTGTATGTCAGTTATGACTGTGTGCCAAAAGTTGAGCAGTGCTCAACTCGTATGTCAGAGTGCTTATGTCGGCTTGTGCCGAAATTTTCTGGTTTGTTTGTCGTATATTGTGCATGTTGACATAAACGACCCTCCAGTGTGCACCAGGCTTAAGAGCGACTGGGCTTAGGCGTAATTTCACGTCATTCAACAATGATTTAAAGTCGAAACCTAAAGCAAAGAACTTGATTCGCCCTTACTGTTTCTTTGTTGAAACACTTGCCCAAAACACGGCAAACGCAAGCCGGAGGAACCCTAACGCAAGCGAGTCCCTAGCGAGTCCGTCCGGAACATTTTTCAATTCCCTTGGCGTCACTTTAAACCAACTGCCATTTTTACGTAATTCTTAGCACATGCGTACTTGGTACTGCTTAGAGGGGCAGTAGTGGACTACCGAAGCCCTCACCGAACAAAAAACCTTCCCCAAAAAGCCCAAGTTCGAGACGCGCACATGGCGTAGCATTGGTCACCAACTGCTCTGCTCGTAAAAAAACGAAAAAGCCTTTCGCACAGCATGTTACCCGCTAAAGAAACAGAAAAAACTAAAATAAAAAATAAGCATATAAAAGAGAAGCCACGCCAAAAGAGCACGAGGTGAGTGGCTTTTACCAGATGAGGCAGCAGTTTCTATTTACCCTCCACGCATTGGCTGTCACCAAACACTCAAACTAAACAAAAATCTCTCACCTGGATCTTGTATTAGTTTTATTTTATTTTTTTGCTCTGTCTTGCCTCAACTAGCTGGTACTATGCTAAACTTCCAACCTGTTTGCTTATTTTACCTTCGCAATTTAAGCACATAGCGTTCCTAGATCCTAGGAAGCCAATTTGGGCTCTCTAGCCAGCATTGCTTTTCTAAACATTCCAGAAATTATAAAAATAAAAATTGAAAAAATAATAAGAAATTAAATAGAAACTAACTAAAAAATAGAAATTCACGAGGAATATACTAAAACGGAATTATTAATTTATAGTTTATTAGCTATAAATTAACAAAAGAACTTTGCAAATTTACGAACGGCAAAGCGAAAATAGCCAAAGAATTCAGAGAATGTATTTTTTTCTACTAATCTGTCAGTTTTCAGCAGCTTAACCTCATCCTTTGTCTAGTTTGGTAATCTATATGGTTTCACCCCAACTTTGCACGAAACATTGCATAAAAAAGGACAGGACAAACTGTTCTAAAAAAAGACAGCAATATTACCAAACCCAGAAAAGGGGTTAAAAAAAATAAAAAATGTCCCATCCTTTTTTTAGCGAAAGGGGTCTCTAGGAATCTGCGCAGTTGCCCGCTTAGCAACTGTCACCCGTTTTATTTTATGTTTCATTTGAGTTTTTTTTCTTTTACTACAATGGTATGCAAAAACCCGCAAATAGTTGTCACTCATGCTCCAAATCGATCAAAGCATGGAGCGCCACATGTTTTTTAATACGTTTTTTTCTAAAAAAAAAAGACATTGGAAACGTTACTTTTGCTTGTATGAAACTAATTATTCCCCAAGCGCGCACCTGGTTCGACCCAATTGGCTGCTTCTTGGCAGATGACGTCAAGCGTCAGAGTTATTCCTGTCAAGAACCAACTGGACCGACTTTGGCTACAAATATATCTTCGCCCTCGACAAACTGAAATTGAAACTCAAATGAAAAAATCGGCTTTTCACTCGTTTATTCTCTTAAAAATAGATATAAATTCATAAATATAATACAAATGGATATATTTGAGTTTGTTACACCACTAAATGATCTCCCGTAGCAGACAAATTAGCTTTCCTCTCTTTGTGGCCTCTTAATTGAGACCTAAATCAAGTTTCAGTACGGAAACCTAGGTATACGAAAAGTGTAGAGGTGGTAATAAAAAGGTCTCAGTCTCAGGTGCGACGGCTCCCCTCTAAAAAAATCTTTTTTAAGCTTCTCTTTTTTTCGTTAAAGAAATTATCACAACAGACGATAGACCAGGTGGAAAACAGGTAGGCCTGAATACGAGAACTTTTATTATGCTTGCTCACATGCACTAAACTCTTTTTTCCCCGTTCCCATTGTCCTGCCCGTCTTGTCTGGTAAACGTTAAATGTAGAGAAAACAGCTCTTTCTCACAAGTTACTTTTTTAAAAATGAACAGATTCGATTTTAAACTCAAACTTCGCTGCCAGTCAAACTTCTTGAGTCAAAAATAATTTGCCTAACGGAAGATGATAATTCGAATGCAAAGAAACATTTTATTGTTCGCTTTTTAGTTTTAACTATACGAGTACCATTACAGCTGAAACCAGGCGGACACTGGACCTGCACTATCAAGTCTCCCCGGACTCCTTTGGACTCGCCGGGAGCCATCAGCAACGGAAAATCAAACAGACAAAATTGCAGAATCTCATTGGAACAAAACTCAACGGGTCCGTCCATGATTACGTATTTTTTTAAAATTATTATTCCTTCCCCCATACAAATCTACGATACTTACCTTTACAAAACCATTACTGGCCATTACCAAAAACTCCCTAAATTCACATTTTTGGAGATCTCTTGGCTCTCCACGAGCGTGCGGAATTCCACCAAGACTTTTTTCTGTATTCGAACAGTAAACCGAGCCACTCCCCTTTACCCCCTAGAAGAAAAAAGGGGCTATATACCCATCACAAAAAAGGGAAAGGGTTGGAAGCTTCTTGGACTCTTCTGACAACTCCTTCAAACTTATTCTTAAAAAACAAGAAAAATGTAAACTTAACAAATTTATTAAATGTCTTTAAAGTCTTGACTTTAAATGACTTTAAATCTCTAATAAAAACAAGGCTTAAAGCATCTGAATTCAGAGTTCATAATTTGGCAAATTTCCGAAACTTAAATTTTTTCGAATCCTGCGAATTTTTAATAAATAAAAAAAGTAGAATAAAACAAAAATTCGCAAATTTCTCACCTTTCTAGGGATTTTCCGAGAAAATTTATTTGGTAGACGAAAGAAGAAAAACTCCCTCTGTGAATGTTTTAAATCCTTCAAATTCGTTTTGAAATAGAATTTGGAAATTCTATTTCAAAACGCAAATATAAGTAGTTTCGAGTTTTACAAGAAATTTCAAGAATGTTTAGCGCCAGCAACTGGCATAGACAATTCAATTGGCCAAGACTTCTAGAACACCAGTATCTTTAAGGAAATAACAAAAAAGGAAAAGGAAATGAGCCAGGCAGGGGGAGCCCCTAAAGAAATTAAACGAAACGAAACCGTTTGCCTTTTGCTTTATAGTGGATAATTGGTTGTCCGCAGAAAAAGACCCCACACCATCTTCTTTTTTTTTTTGGGGGGGGGGGGGGGGCTGTCCCATCCCATTTCCAAAAATTTCCATTTCTAGCCGCAAGGAGAAGTAGAAGAAACAGAAGCAGGTTAAGGCAACAAAAGATGGTATTTCTTTACAATTATAATTTCAGGCTAAACCGAGTTCTACATAGAGTGTTTTCCACGGGTGACGAAGACGCTTGTATAACGAGGAAGGTAATTGAATTAACACGAACCGAAAATCCCTTCTTGTTTCTCTCACCTTCTTTCCGACAATTTGGGTAAGAGGGGAAACTGGAATATCCCTACGCAACCCCCTTTTTCTTGCTTCTTGCGCTTTCCGTGAAATGGTGCAGAAAAACCCTTCCAAAGATGTGAAATTTGAGAGTATAAAGGGAAGCTTTTGCTTGCTTTTTCACGGTATTTGGGTTTAATATTAATGGTCCCTTCCAAACATAAAAAGGTTGGGACGGCCAAACCCTAGACGATACAAAAGGTTCGCTGAGTTTTTGCATAAGCAATTCGCAAAAAATACAAAAAATGCTCCGTTTCCCGGTTTCCAAAAGCTTGGCGAGATAGATCTAGACCAACTCGAAGTAAAGGCAAAAGGGGGTCATCCAAAAAAGAAGGATTAAACGGCACTGGGGGTATTGCCGATTTTACAATGTGAATGTTTTAAGTTTATATTTAGCGTCGACTCCTTATGCAGCACGTACTGAAAGCCTCGAAGAAAGAGCGAGTGAGCGAAAAAAACAAAGTCGGAGTAGCATCACGAGTATGCAGACAGTCTACAAGGGGCAAACGTTCGTTTGTTTCGCTCCCAACTTTCATTGTCGAGTCTGGCGCACATGGGCTAACGCAGGCCCAAGTAGCGCTACGAGTTCCCCTAAGGGAATGTCGGATAAACATCGGCAGTTTCGAACTTTTGGTTGGAACAAAATTCCCCTTTTTGTTCGAATTAATTCCTCGCGAACGATGTAAGGGAGCTAAGAGCACGCCCAGGAAAGCTGCATGGATCGGTCTGACCTAACAAGAAAACGACGGGAATATTTTTCGTGGAAGGGGGGATTGTATCTCTATTTAGCTCGCATTTAGCTTACATCGAAGGTCGACTAGAACAGGCCTACACTAAATTTCTAATCGATAAATCTGCCCAACCGATTTCAGTTGACACATCGGAAGGAGTTTAAAAATTAAAATTATCTGCTTAAGTTTCAAACTCAAAAGTCTTTCGAAATCTGCGAACGTTTTACGTTAGTGAGTTTCGTGGCTGGCCAGACTTGTAGCTTTATCCCGGCTGGCTTGCTGCGTTTACGTGACAGTGGATAAATTGGATAGGAAAGAACCTCGGGTGTCTGGCTAAGACCGAGCGGAGTAACGTTATGACTTCCCGGCCAAGAATCCTTTGCAAGACCGGGTACACTTATCCAGCTTCGCTAGCAACTGATCATGTCAACGTGACGTCATAGCACACGTCATCCCCCCAAAGTATTTCTAGAAATGCATTGGTGAGCAAACCTACTATCTCTTTTTTATATCTAGGGGACCAGAAAAAGTAACATAAGAGCCAGAGAGAAAGAGAGGGATGAAACGGACTATGTAAATCGTATCTTCTCTTTCTCGCTTCCCTCCCCTCTCCCAATTTTTACTCTTTTTTTTCAATCCATTCAAGTCAGATATCGTAAACCGAAGCACCGGCGTTACACATGACTCTGTCTCTGGTGGAATATGAGCAAAGCAGGTTGATACCCAAAAGTGTAACACTCTTAATTAATATGTTTTAATGGAGGAATCACTATAGAATTGCGTTGCTCAGTACCTATTTTCTTGTCTTGATTCCGAGCACTGTCAGTCGTGAATCCATGTCGTTTACAGCTTGTTGGGCGTGACCCCTAAAATTCCACGCATTCCACTCAAGTTTTATAACACACACACTTATCCGTGTTATGGAGTCGTGCACTTTGCATGATTTGCAGGCTCTGCGGGCCCGTCGCTGCACGCCGGAGAGACTGCCTTTGAACGGCACAGGCGGCTGGCATTCGGCTTTTAAAAAAAACAAAAAAAACATTTTCCTTTCTTTGTTATAAAACACTGAGATTAGGAAAATCCAAGACTTTGCACGGTAACAATTGTTATCAAGCTCGAAAAAAAGGCACCATCCAATGGTGAAAGGTCAAAGTGAAAAGGTATTCAATTATGTTCAAGAAAAGCACAAACACTGAATTTTTTCAAGGCGCCTGGCGGTAGTGGTTAGAAAAAAAAGTTCGCCGCGCTCAACTTGCACAGTTTGTCACATGCAGCAATACTAGGGCCAACTGACCGAAAGTCAGTCAAGGGAGTGAGACCTCGCGAACGAGTGCGCTCAAGGAGCCGGCTGAAAACCCGGGCTGATCCCGCACCACCACGTCTCTTAACGTTTAGCGCCGGGCGCGGAGCCTGGCCAGGGCAACGCCGGCCGGATCCGAACCCGCGTTCAGTTGCCACATCTCGGGCAAGGCTTGCGGGCCAGACAGACATCCCAACACAATGGTATCATGGCTGCTACGACGGCCCAACCCGAACCGCTGGCCGTCCATGCTGAGCCGCATAGTCAGTAGCTGGCTCAAACACAATGGGGGTTCAGACTCATTTAGACTTACGAACCGAATCAGAACGGAACAAAAGAGCGGAAGATACAAAATCAACCAACACTCAAAATGGTTGGGGACAACTTCTGTCTCAGGCGGGTTACAAAGGGAGGGGCTACATGTATTTCAACCCGCCCAGTTTTCTTACAAACCCTTCTCTTCCAAGTCAAGATTCTAGCCCGGGCCAAACTAAAAGAGCCATCCCATAGCAAAAAACAACAACGGACGGATGGTTCTGGAGGGGATTTGGGGGGTGGGGTAAGGGGGGAGGACGAGGGATGTAGGGCACATTGTCTGCCTTGAGAAACGTTCCTGGGATGGCCTGCATTACCAAGTCCGGGGACTATAAAGGATTGGGAAAAAGGGCCAGGGTGGCCCGAGTGGGTCAGGAGGGTTAGAAAGGGAGGGGGGAAAGAGCGATTTTAACCCACCCCAAAAACTGATTAAGTTTACATGGCCACACCTCATGTTCATCAACAAGAGTCCAAGAGGCGGAGCCCAAGAGCCAATTGCGAAACGGAAGGAAAAAGGCGGGAAAGTTATGGGCTTACGATTCTTTTTACTTTTTACCTTTCGCATTTTCGCCCTTCGCGAATGCGCTCACTGGGCTCCAAGTGTGTTTGGTTGGTTTGGATTCGGATTCGCGAAAGTCCGCAGACCCCGCCAAAAATCCCGCCTTTCTTGTAGGGACGCCCTGGAGTTCGCAATAGCCAAAAACCCCAAGTGAGGCTTGCAACTCGAAACTCACGAGTAAAAATTACTTAGGAGTGTATACGGGTAAAAAAAAACTAATAAAAAATTCTTAAAAAACGCAATTTGATCCCTAGAGTCCACTTCACCTTTCGACTCCAAATAACTCCCAAGAGTTTAATCCATTTAAAGGAAAATATTACTTAAAAAATAAAAAAAAACGATTTAACAAAAGAATTTTGAAGTCACGTATTGACTCAAGCTAGCTGAAGGACTACAAAAACCTTGGGCGTTTTTTTCTTCAACGAGTAAACCTAGGAAAAGCGGGTAGACAGAGCAGGAGACTTAACTCGTAACGACCTAAGCCGGTCGGGAAAAGTTTGCATGTGCATGTACACAGCAAATATTCTCTTCTCACTGACTACACACGCACCCAACATATACACATACAAGTGAGAAGTGAGGCTAGTTAATTACACGCAGCACTAGGAAAAGGTTAGACGCTGTTACAACGTTGCTAAATTTTAAAAGAGAAATTAGCAAGAGAGCTTACGCCATATGTGCCACCCAACAAAATGTCAGCAGACTCAAAAGGCAAAGACTCCCAAGATGGCGGCTAGGAAACACGCCTTGCGTCCCAACGGACTTTTTCTTCCCTAAAATTTCGACATTTGCCCGTTCCGTTCTTACCAGACACAAACTAAGTGCCAAGAGTTAAGGTGTCCCTGGTTAGGCCACATAATTTGTAACCAACGAAATAAAAAGCTATCAACGCAAACTTACCTAAAATTCTGGCAAAGGTTTCCGCGGAGTTGAACACGGGCGGTTGGTTAACCGTTAATTTGAAGAGGAACTCCGAAAATAAGAAGTGTTAACGTAACTAGATAATGTTTCTTTTTCGCAAAAGCTGAGGTGAGAGTGGATGTGGAATTAACTCCACTGTATGTATCGTCTGTGGCTCAGCCGAGGGTTTTTGCTCCCGGACGCCGGGTAAACTATGTACGTCTTGACGGAAGCCGTATACGCAAAAACTGTCTGCCAAAACCCGGGTCTCATTTGCACGGCGTTTGCAACGTGGAATGTAATGGGTACTCGATGGTTTCGTATATGTAAAACCCGTGTGCTCCGCCCCGATTGGCAGGCTTGTGCCAATCCGCACCTTAAACTTACATTCACGCGGTCTCGCAGAACAGTTTATTCGTCCTGGTGGCAAGGATTCCTGGATCTTTTCCCATTGCTTCCCTTCCGCTGGTTGCTAAGAACCAAAAGGGGCGAAATCAGGAATCACCTGTATAAAAATACCAAATTTTAAACATTCGAAAACTGGTCCATATATAGGCACACTCACAGTTTAAGTCCTGTTGAAAGCTAATAGAAGTTAGGACACAATAGTAAGCATGGCTTGGCTTTACAAATCGGTTTGCAAACTTCGCTCAAGTACAACTCGTTTTAACGGTTATTATGCGATTGGACAATAACGTCTGGTGGCAAAGTTGATAAGAGATTCGACTGTTTAGTTAAAGATAAGAGCTTTCTTGGTTCACTTATCGTGTGGTTTCTGAGGTTTTCTATTTGAAATAGAAGCGTTTTCGACAAATTGCGAAGTTATTCTGCGACGGTGGTTGCAGCAATGCTAACGCAGTACAAATGTGATGCTTGCTTGAACAGTTTTCTCAAATGTGAAACAGTTGTATTATTTGTAGCAACCAGAAGTCCTATTCTTGGTGCACAAAGTACCACAGGCCTATACCATAGTAGGCCTGCGATATTGTCTAACAAAGTGACAGTACCTTTAATCGCTGCTGTTTAAAAGACTATCCCCCATAATGTAACCAAAAATTCCTCTTACAGTTCGTTCTTTTTGTATTGAAAAGGGTGCTAAACTGCGTTTAACACTTCAGGATGCCGATACTTGTACTGTTTGACACTTGTTAGTGCTTCGCGATCCTAGGCCAGCGTGTAATGTCATTTCGATTACATCACTTAGAAGAGAGTGTTGTATTAGTCAACTCTTATGATTCTTGCGGCTTCCTTTCGGGTACAAAAGCGAAGTGAATGAAATATGGAAGTTATGCTAATCGAATAAGATTTTTATTAAGAATTACAATTAAGTGAACATAATTGCTTGAAAGAAACTTAAGGATCTACAAAGTACTGTTACAGTTAAAACGTGAATCTGAGGTTTCCAAGAACCTCAATGCTTTAATTTGAATTGCATGGCCGCTCTAATATAATGGAGCAATCTAACAAAGCGTATAATTGTTTGCACGATTGACAGCTTTGAGCAAATGCGATGCAAACACAAGTATTTCCCTAGGTGTGAATTGTTAGGTGAGCTAACTTTGCATTCGCCAGATAATGATAATCGTTTGCACGAAGTAAATTAAAAAATAATCATACATGTCTTTAGTAACCTTTTCCCAGAATGATAAGCAAACAACCGTTGAAAATACCGTATAATAAAATTGCCATCCAAAAGACAATCTTCAGAGGATTGCTCTGAAACTTGCTTGCTCTTTTAATTACTGCTGCAAACTCTTACAACTGCCGTAATGCTACTCATTAAGACTCAAAGAAAGCTTCAAGTCCGAAAAATCTAACGTAAATAGAGACGATTAGATTCTGGCCAAGAAAACCATTGAGAAAATAAATAAGTGAACCAGCCGATTAGCCAACTAATAAATCTTAATACATTGAATTCATTGTAGTAGGCTAGTAAGATAAGAATTGGGATTTGATACCAATTAGCGTCGAAAGCAATTGATCTTAGGAACTTATTAAAAGTTTCCCTATTCAATACTTTGTTTTAGAAGCCACCCAATATTATTGAATAATCCGGCAGAATCTACTTTGGGGTAGTCCGAAATCCTCCGCGCTACTCTGCCATGCGCCACTGAGATCTAACAGATAGAAACCATTACCATTGAACATTCTATTCCATTGGAAAGAAAATATTCGTTATTATCCTGCACTTAAAAATCCTTCCTTTGCCGCCCACCACGTTACCTTGAACAAAACTCATGAACAAAACTCAATAGTTATTGAAATGAATAATTTCTCACAGACCATACGGATTTGCCTAGGTAACAAGAGAATCTTCAGTGGGATCCTTGAACCCTGTAAACTTTAGCCAATAGGAAAGATTCTGTACCCCTAACCCTAAACACAATAGACCGTAATAGAGTTTCAGCTATTTTACCTTACTTAATGAAAAATTCGTAACAGCGTCCAGGTAAAGTCTTATAAAAAAGAAGCTTCAAACAAAACAAGAAAAGACGAATTCTTCACCGCTTTCTCACTTTGATTTCATAATACAACATCGGAAACTCAGGATAGCTTACCAAAACACTATTATTAGAAATGTAACTTGAGTTTTTTTGCCATGTATAAGCTTCAGCTGTATGTTCCAATTCAGAACCAGCTTTTGAGGCTTAAAAGCACACGACATGAAGAACCAGACTAACATTGCTAGGTGTATTATATATGTCGAGTATAATTAGCCAATGGAAGAATATGATTAGAGGGATAAGAAGACACCTCCTCCAGTTCAGAAAAGAAAAAGTAAGTTACGATTACTTCTTGCCATTAAGATTACATAGGCGCTGGCCAGGACCACACCTTGGGTTGTGTGTTCGCACATGCAATAAAAGAGTCAAGTTATTGTAAGCTTTACAGGATACCGGTGGTGGGCAAAAGATTAGCAACGCTTGCTGAAACACTAGAGCCACTGGACGCAGTACGTGTAGGCCAGCCAAACCTTAGTCAGCCCAACATGCCTCTTACTTTTCAACATGGCTCTTACTTTTCGGTATTGTATAAGTGCTTAAGAGAGTTCGATTGGAGATCGCAATTATAAATGCGAACTCAAGAACCTCCTAAGCAATTTATTTCCAGTTTCAATCCGGGTATATTTGCTAGAGCAATAAGCTTTAAAACTCGTTGTCTCGTGTCTACTTGATAGAATTTTCCGTATCTTGTTTTTTAAATTCAATTTTCAGGAATTTGGGAAAACATGCTGATATTTCTGATAACTGATATTTCTGATAACTGATATTTCGACCAACTATACGTTCTAGTTGCAACTAAATAGTTGCCAATTTCCACTGGAGAACTTACAAAGTTATGCAAGCAATAGTTTAGTTATAGAACATAACTTTAAACATCGCGCAGACCTCATTTAAAAATTCGGTTAAACTTTGAGGATTCCCTTGGCTTTGCCGAAGCTTACCTAAAATCGAGGAATTTGGCTTCAATGCACATTAAATCGCAGAAAATTCTACTCAGTTTACTCATTTTCGGCTCAGGGAAGAATTAGTTTTACCTTGGATACACTTTAATCTGTACAAAAGTCGGCCTAATTTGACAAGAATTCGCTGCAGTTGAAAAGTTCCATTGAATTCAGGCAAAACCTCTTCCTTTTCGCAGCGGCTCAAATCTCTTTACCAGTCAATGTGAAACGGTTTCTAAAAACTTCCCGTAAGTCCGCAGAAAACTTTGCTCAAATTTATAAGTATTGACCCAGTTTATAGGTTTACCTGTACGCTATATGCTGTAAACCTATATACTGTGGTATTGCTTCATTTTGATGCGTGTACAGGTCTCCCCTTCATTGAGCTTTGAACACTTAAAAAAATAAGTACAAGCTATCTGTTGAAAATCCAAACAATTCGCTCGTATTTAAACAGAAACTCCTGCTTAAACCAACGAAATTACCACTGGCTGGAACTTAATCAAACATTCACTCTATGCTTCGTCTTGCTTGAATAATATTGTAAATTGTACATTAATAGCTTAACTATTATGCAATTATACCTGTTTTTCGTTTACCCTAACGTAGTTCGGAACAACACTTTATGCTAACTACAAGAAAAAGAAGAGTTGAAGGATGAACTGCAAGATGAATTATGCGAAAAAGTAATAACTGACGTAAAAAATACGTAATACGTTCGCCGCATAAGAAATACACGACAAACAGCAATCTTAATCGAGATCCCTTCTTCTCACTCTCAACAAGCCATTATAATTCAATAAAAAAATAACCCAAACAGAGCCAAATATAGTTCCGTCTTCATTCGCGAGCCTTTCCAACTGTTGTCTTTGACCAATGAACTAGTTAAGAATTACATCGTGTCCACGTGGCCAAGTTTTCGTTACCATTGCAGTTATTATGCTTGCTCTCTTTTAAAGCGTTTTCGACTTCGCTTTTCTTTTCTCTGTGAATCTATCTGAACGGCTAGAGAAATAGTGTGCAAAATTGCTGGGTTGGTCCAGTACAACTATCCATTTTCTGGCACTTCTTGTTTTTTTGGCACACTGGCGTCTAGACTTGCATGCAGGGACTCTCCCTTATTGTATATGTTGTATGTGTGTGCAGTTTGAGAAGTCTCCGGGGCCCAGAAGGAGCCCCCCAACAAAAAAAGTTTTACATATAACGAAAGTTTAAGCCACAATAGCTTCCCATTGCCTTTCCTGTATGCAAATGAGGTGGACGCAGCTAGCGTGAACGCGAGCGTGAGGGCCTTGGGCCATTCTGCAGTTACTTTTTGCGTTCCCTTCTTCTACAACTTATATACACCTCTGTGTCCACTTACAGCCACCCAGCCACCCTAACTCCCGAAAAACTGGATGCATAAGATACTCCCCCTGCGGCCTATAGCATAACCCGTAGGGAAAACAAAAAGGAAGAAATCTTACGAAAAAAGTGCAAGTACCGAGATAAGAAATTTATCATTAAGCAATCCACCTTGTACTATAATACCGTCCCAGGCACGCTTAATCTTTCAACGATTATTCCAACAATCTCTAAAACGGATTCTAATAGGCCGAAAGCTATAGAAAATCACTGGTTTAGGTTTAGCACATTCTCAGTTTGCAAATTCCTTCCTCTTCCTCTTCTTTTCCTCTTAAAATTCGAAAGTAGGATGCGCAAGCGACAAGGTAATACACACAAAAGAAATATACTCGAATAATAGTATAGTATACTCGATAATATTATACTATATATTAAACTAAATATTTATTATTATATTAAATATTATACTCGATAATACACTCGAAACAGTTATAGTAGATGAGGTAAAAGCAGCAAATTCAGAGGTCAACTATGAATTTGTTGCAGATTCGTGGTTGAGCAACCATGAATTTGTTGCTATTACCGAATTTACTTTTACAGTGATCCCGGCGGCGATGGGTTTAGGTAGACGAAAAAGTTACAGAGTAATATCTAGTAAAAGGGCAATCGATAGTAGAATGTTGCACACGGTGTTTTTAAAAAAGCGTATACAGTATGAACGAACATTACCCACAGCTGCGAATAGACGGGTGATAAGGCTCGCGTAAGAGTACTGTGTATAGGGTATATGGGTACGCGCTTTGAGTGGTTCCGATCGACACGGGATACCAACTTCAGGAACACTAGGTGTTAGATTTTTTTTAGTCGTCGTAGTGCAACGATTTGCTTGGGTTAAAGATCTACTTTCTTGAGACGGTTCATTTCATTAAAATAGAAAAAGGAGGCAGGCGTAATATTTTTTTCTTTTTGCGAATGCGAAGAAAGTATAACACCAATAGGCTAGATGAGACAAGCTAACCACAATTAACCCCACTACCTGAGATAATCTGGTCAGTCGACTAGAAACGACTGCGTTAATGTTAACATATATCTTTATTAAAAATAAGGTTACAATTTATTAAAATGGCTTTCAATTTGTCAGATGAACTCTCGTCAACAATTTCCGTCCTGCACCTAGTTGAGCTCTATTAACATTTAACTGACTGCATAGGTATTATGGTCGGATATTTGTCTTTCAGGCCTTTCTTTGGAATCTATTGGTACTTTTCCTTCAAGATTCACTTTCCAGCGAATCCTTTCGGCAAGTGATGCATTCCTAAGGTAATACTCGACAAGTACTCAAACAATTTTTTGGATTGACAGCCTTCTCTGCATGTTTGAGTCTTTCTACATACTAATCCAGTAACGTATTTCCTTAAAATCTAATACTTGCACAAGGTAGTTCGTAGGATAGGGAAAAGCATGGCAACCCAAAGGCCCTATCCGCCGGACGGAATTACAACTTTTAACTTGGGCTTGCCTGTGCATGTTGACAGGTACGCAACAATGAAAATAATGGCAGTGGGTCATCTTAAATCCAGTTATTTGTTATTTCCTTGTTGAGCACCTTTCTGTTAGCGTACAAGGCTTGCGTAAAAGCGCAACTCCAAGTTAATGCAACGGGTCCGGCCAAAGCCGCACGGCTTCCCTACGGTATTTTTCGTTCGACTCTGCCGTACCAACTTTGAACCGGACTGATCCATGTACGAAAATTTTACCCGTTTGGACATGGTGCATTGTCTTTCCTGCATTCATTCGTACTAGGCCTAGTTGATACTCGCTAACTAGGTCTAATAGTAATATGCTCATCAAACTGAAGCACACTATACAACTGTCATTATAATACAAACTCATCCAATCCTCAGAACTCATCACAACCCGTCGCTAGCTTCGTTGTTGTACCAAAGGACCAATTCGCCCATGTGCCCTTACAGATTCGCCCTGATCCGCTGTAACGCAATATCAATAAAGTACCCGAAATTTCAACTCTGCTGGTTTGATTCATTCATTTCACTATAGTGTTAGCGAGCATATTCTTAAGGAGCAACCTTTGACCCAGCGGAGGATGAATGAGTCTTCATCTAAACATCGACATGTGCCAAGTTTTAGACTTCAACACCTACCTTGCCAAAAAGAGTCCATAATTACCAGGCCAAACATTCTTATTTCGTTACACAACAACTAAGGCACTGTTAAGACGCGCAAATCCAGAAGCCTTAAAACCATCGAGGATTCGTGGGGCGCTCCAACAATGACAAATTCTGGGCCTGGCGAGCCTAGGTCATCACGCTTTGCTAAAATGTTCGGCGCATCATCGTCACTGTAAATTTTCCGCCTCGTCCACCAGAGTTTCAAGGGGTTTCAGGACTAGTGCTGAAAAGGTTGGCTCGGGATTGGCCGATTTGAATTTCATAATGGCTGCCTGATGTTACGCCCGTTATCCGTTGCTTGTAAAATGCTTGCGGGAGCGATTATGGACGCGCGGATAATGAATGAATGGAATAACACCCCAAACGGGGTAAATAACGAGAAAGAATGAGTAAAAAGGAGAGAGAAGAGTCAGAGTAGGAAACTAGGGAGGGAAACAGGCCACCCCACTCCCTCACCGAAAACCGGGTAAAAGCGCGCAAGTAGAGGCCAACGCCAATAAACACAAACATCTCCTATGGCGTTTTCCCTTCTGGTAGCATCTGCACGCGCTCCACGCCGGCCCGCTTCCTTTTTTTGGCGAATTTTCTCAGCTGATTACGTCTCGCTCGGCCGCGACAGTGCGTCTCGGACTGGAAGCTCGGGCTTCCTTCTGCGCAAGACCGGCTCAAGAACGGACGGAAGAGGGAAAATGGAACTAAGCCAAAGCAAATGCAATAAGATGCTGTGTATGGCTCACACGAAAGTTAAGAAACGTTGGCGGTGCAAAAACAAGACAGACCTAAGACGAGAAGACAAGAAAGAGCGAGAGCGAGAGAGAGTGTGAGAGAGAGAGAAGAGAGAGGGGAGAGAGGAGGTGGCGGGCCAGGCAAGTATATAGTATATGGAGAGCTGTGGGTGCTCAAAGGGTTAACACGCAAGCAGTGGCCAAAGGTGGGAAGAGCATTCCCGGCAACGACCGTTAGACAACACTCACCTTCCTGTCTCTCGGAGCCTATAAAACTCTCCCAGCTCTCGTTTCCCTTTTTCTCTTCACCGACACTAATAAGCGAGCATTGTTCGCGCACTATTTTTCATAATACAATGACACACACACACCCAACTCTCCGTTGCAATAACAGACCTAGTCATACATGTATTTGAACACAAAAAAAAAAAAAGAATACATAAGAACAGAAAAAAGAATCCTTGATTCTTTCGAGAATGAAGGATCGGCAATGTTTAGAATGTGGGCGATCGTGGATAGTTTTAAAATGCAAAAACTTAAATTAGTGTAGAATTTATCTACTAAAATGAAAAAACAAATTCTTTCCATGCAGATCCAAGCATATCCTGGGTATAGGCTTTGGGAATATTACCAGGTATTTGAAGGAAATAATTGAAGTTAAAATGAAGGTAAAAGACGTGTTTAAAGCTTTTTCGACCTTAAAAACTGAAATGGCCGAACTTCGTGAAAGTTGTCCAGAAAGCATTGCCATAATCATTTAAACTTTAATGATTAAAATGATTAAACTTTAATAATTTTAGTTGAGAATTTAAGATGCATTTATTTTGGGAAAAAGTATAGTAATTGAATGTAAAATTTTTAAAGCTCCTTTTGATCTCCGTTTTACAATTAGAGCTAATTAAGAGAAAATTAACGCCTGTTGCTTACAAATGTATGTAAATTGGCTCAAACTACTGCATTTGGCGAATCTGCAATCTGAAGTAGTATGTCAATGCTAATATTTTAGTGATTTTGAGCCAGACTTTTCAATGATCTATTTTACTCCACTTGCATAAAAGCATATGAAATCATTTGTAGCAACAAAAATCCAAGAACTTGTAGCAACAAAAGCAAATAAAATCTTTTCAATCATTTTGCGCGGCATAAAGTAATTTGAAATAATTTTTAGCAAATCATTTGAAATTTTATAAGTATAAATGCAATAACATTAGATATTTTTATAGATCCATTGGAGTTTACACTTTATGGTTGCTTTCCTTAAATCAATTGTTAAGCTTCTTCAGTTTTTTTTTTAATTTACTGGCACAAATAAGTGTTGCAAACAGTTAAATACGACTGAAATATTGCATATATATGGCATATTTCATTCTAGGTGTCCATTTTCAAATTACCAGTCCAGAATATAGTGCGTTAAGTGAATTAGTTAAATAATTCACAAAATCACGTAGAACTTTTAAAGGCACGTAATTTAAAACAAACATTGATTTCTGGCTTTTGTCAGTTACTGCAATGAATAAAGCGAGATCGTAACCGTTAGTACAATACTTTTTAAAGATAACAAGGCACGAAACCAAGTGGACTTTGCCTGCAGTACAGAAGCGCTTGACGACATAAAAACAAAGCGAGCAGAAGACACGCCCCCGGTACCTGAAGAGAAGACTCGACTACTCCTTTCTTTTCATTGTTGACTGGCCGCGGATCTGCATAGGCAGACTGAAGCAAGCTGAAGTAACGGCTACATGTCCGGCTAGGGCCTTACACATTATCCGCGTTACCTTTCATTGGGCGTTTTCGTTAGTCTACCTATTCTTTTGCAACTCTATTTAGTCTTCTGAATCTTTTAAAGATCTAACTATGTTTTCTTCCACTAGTTCCTCCAGACCTAGTAGCTTTCTAGCAATTAGAATTATGGCTTCCTGAAGTCAAATACTCTATACCTTTACTCTTCAAGATGTGCAAACGACGCCAATTAAAAACTACATGTAATTATAAAGTTTATTTAGACATTTAAATTGTATCCAAGCGTCGCATACATTCTCTTTTTCTTAAAAAAAGGAAAAAAACGACCATTTAGTTCCTATAGGTACCTCGAAGTTGAAACTAACACAATATAGCTTAATAGTTTAAATTAAGCATGTGCCTCGCTCAGGATCACTGATAGTTGAAGTGCAATAAATTATCATCTTTTCAGCTTTAACATCTTTTAAACAGTTTCATCGCACCCAGTTGCTAATTCTACCCCCAATAAGTGTCGATCTACCTAAACAAGACCACCCATTATCTAAATATATAATTTATAAATAAGAAATATACAATTTCCCCAAGCATTTGCCAGCCACTTATTTGCCACCGTTCCTGCCACGCACCAAGCACAATAACGCCCCGGCAATCGTCAAAGGGTGTGCCATGCTAACCAGCGTGGAGTAAGCTGCTATATTGGTAGCTTCCTATTGGTCCTTCCCAAGCGTTGTGCCCTGGAAGCCCAGCCTCGTTTGCCAACCCCAACCGTTTTCGCCAAACCGCCCTAGGGTGGAGATTCGCACAGGGCTACCCTGGGGTTGGTGCCTTTTTCCAAAAGGGAATCGCTACTGCACCTGCTCACACCGGCCAATTTGACCGTCCTCCCCCAGACCCCCAAAACCAGCACGTTCGTTTTAGACCCAGCCTTTTTATTGCTTTCTACATTTTACCCACAGAACTGTACCCCGCCATCCTCACCTTCTGCTTTAGTTTCACAGATGCTTGAGAATTTTTCGTGCATTACCCAACCTCTATTGGTAAGCACAATACAGTACGGTCAGTTAGGCCTAATACAAATACTACCTTAGCCTCATCCTAATGCGAAATCCGCCATTTTGAGTACATTTAAGTTAAGGTAAATAAACAACAACAAACTGTTTTCCGTGAATATTGGTTTTGCTTTGAGTCTTATTGTGTCTTTTTGTTTGTTTACCTGAGCTACTTGTAAAAGCTGTAAACAGAACCAATGTTCACGGAAAACGGTTTGTTGTTGTTTGTTTACCTTAACTTAAATGTAATCAAAATGGCGGATTTCGCTAACTCTTGCCGCGAGAGGCGTAATTTGGCAATAGCTCTATAGGCCGGAGTCACGCCACAAACACGGCCAACGTCACTACCTTTGAAAGTTTGTCTAGCGAGATTATGTAGCAATGAACCCATTATTAATTTAATTTGGGCCATCAGCCAATTTTAATACCGTCTGATCCAAAGTAGGAGACTTGATGACAGCATCACACCTTTAACTGTATTAAAGGCTTATTTTTAACAATGTAGGAATTTACTGGTTAGATTGAAAGAGAAAGAGGTCCCTGCGTTGTGTTTAATAAAAGATAGGTTCGTACGATTGT